>JAOTRH010353576.1:0-36426 GCA_034768845.1 Heliamphora exappendiculata | reverse complement strand
ATGAAAATAATAAGAATAAAAAAATATTAAAAAATATCTTCATATTTTTTGTGCTTTTTGTTGTTAATAGAAGGAAATAAAAATATTATGAGAGACAAGTTAAGAAAATTTAACTATTAACATTTAAAAGAGAATAAAATAGAAAAAAAAAGAAAAAAAAAGAGTAATAGGGTATTTTTAAGAGAGAAAATTATGAACTATTTAAAGATGAAAATTAGTTTAAAAGTTTTTTTTTGATTTTTGAGTTTGATGAAAATAGAGAAGAAGGAGGATAAAAGAAAATAAAACTATAAAAGAAAAATAAAAATAAAATTTTATAAGTACTAATATTATGAGAAAAGAAAAGCTAAATAGAATTTTATGAAGAAACTAAAGCTAATAATAATAATAAAAATTACATTAATGAAAGAAAAACTAAAAAAAAAAAATGCTAATACAAGAAAATGAAATGAAATACTTAGTACAAGAAAATAAAATGCTGTTGAAATAAAATTTAGACTAAACGAGAAAATTAGATACTAGAACACATTAAATAAAAAAAAATAAAATAAAATGCTAGGAAAAGAACATTATACTAGAGGGAAAAAAATAAGTAAGGTGCTAATAAGAAAAAATTAATACTAATAAAAAAATAAAAGACTAGAAAAGAAAATATTAAGTTAAAATAAAATAAAATATTAGCACTAAAGAAAAGAAAATAGAACATTAAAGAAATTACATTAAACTAAGAAAATAAAAAACTAAATTGCAAAGGAAAGTAAGTACTTGAAAAGTAAATTACATTATTTACTAAACAAAGGCTAACATAAAAAAATAAGTTAGAAAAATAATTAGAATGCTAGTAAAGTAAAACTAAGCTAACTAAAAGAAAAATAAAATAAATACTAGAATATGGAATTAACATAAAAGAAAGAAAATGGAAAGAAATGTAATATTAAAATTAAATAGGTGTAATATTGGCGATTACAACTATTTTCATGTAGATTCCTTAATCATAACGATTAACAACATTGATTAGTTGTAACCGTTGAGAATGCTGGCACTAAGTTGATGGATTATTGGAATGCAACAATATACTAAAAATGAAATGAAAATAATAACTAAAGCTTTTAAAAGAAATAACCCAACTACATTGAACAATAATTAATATTGCAAATACTACACAAAATTGACAATAATCGAAAAACTTTAAAATGGAAATTAATCCGATCGGTTCAATAGAGAGAAGTGGAGTTTAGAAAGATCGGGGATCCAAGCGAGGTACCTGGATTGTCGGGGAATCCTCAAGTCAGGAAATGTGCTCCAATTGTCCAATTCTCGGGGGGTGATCCAAGCAATGTGGGCTTCAATGTAGGTATGGGAGATTAGGGACTCGGTATCTCGGCAGGGTTTCGGCGTCGGGGCTCGGGATTGCTCGGTAAATTGGCAGAGTCTCTCCCACTCAAAATTCGTTCTGAAAACGTACGTCGGGGTACGGTATTTATAAAATTCTTCAACCAATGAGGTGTTACCACGTTTTGGGACACATCTGGCCATTTGGAGTTGGCGGCCGCTGGGTTGGAAAAAGTTCTATTAGCGGCCGCCACAATATGAGTTGGCAGTCGCCATGTTGTAGTTGGCGGCCGCCACTTTTTGCTAGTGTTTCCAAGATGTTCTATTGACGGCCGCCACAACGAATATGGCGGTCGTCAATTCTAACAATGACTTGGGCAACAAGTTATCGAAGGTTTTGTACAATTTCATTGGTTTTGAAGATTTTTGATGACTGGGTTTAAATACCGAGCTTGGATCACCTCTCAAGGATCGTACTGAGGCACTATTCCACCTGTTTTCATCATCAGATTCGTCTAAGATTAGGCGGGGTCAAATTGGGGTGTCTACAGCGACCGCCAATAGAATCTCTTGAAAGCCCTAGCAAAAGTGGCGACCGCCACATTTGAACCTGGCGACCGCCAACTCACATTGTGGCGACCGCCAATAGAACTTCTTGGAACCTTTTCAAAAGTGGTGACCGCCAACTCCTAATATGACGACCGCCAATTTCAAATGGCCTGACGTGTCCCGAAACATTTCAGCATCTCATTGATTGAAGAATTCTATAAATACCGTACCCCCTGGTACGTTTTGAGGAGAGAATTTTAGAGAGAGAAGTTTTGCCGAGTCACCGAGCAATTCTAAGTCCTGACCCTGAAACCCTGCCGAAGTACCGAGAGCCGAACCTCAGACGCCAACATTGAAACCCTAACTTGGATTTTGAGGATTGGATCGTCGGCACCATTCCCCGACTTGAGGATTTCTTAGCAATCTAGATACTTTGTTTGGATCCCCGATCATTCTAGCTCCATTTTCTACCTCTTTGGAGTGACTGGGTTAATTTGATCATTTTATTTTGATTACGTTCCTGCATTGCTTGTATAGTTGCTATATTTATGTTTGAATTTAAGTTTTAGTTTATTTAACTTGTTTGTTTCATACATTGTACACTTGCACTAAAATACATTAAATGGTACTAACATAATTTGACAATACGACTAAGCGATGTCGTTATTGTTATAATCCGAGTACTTACATATATATGGTTGTAATTGTCAATATTGCACCCATATTTTATTTTTCACTTTTCTTTTAGCATTAGCTTAATATTTCTTTACAAGCATTTATTTATTTTTATTTTCTTTTTTAATATTAGTTTAATGTTTCTTTATTTTCTTAGCCTTAGTTTAATGCTCTAGTATTTATTTTTTTTTCTTTTATTTTCTTGTAATATTAGTTTAATGTCTCTTTATTTTCTTAGTATTAGTTTAATGTTCTAGCATTTATTTTTTTTTCTTTTAATATTAGTGTAATTTTCTTTTCTAGTAGTTTATTTCATTTTATTTTCTTTTTTCTTTTATTACTAACTTTATTTTCTGTATAATGTTTCATCTTATTTTTCTTTTAATGTTACCTTAGTTTTTCTTTTATAGTATTTCTTTTATTTCTTTTTCTATTTCTTTTTCTTTTATCTTTCTTTGCTAAGCATTAAAACCCCATCAAAATTCTATAATTTAGTTTATCTTTCTTTCTTTCTTTTTCCTTTTCTTTTATTTTGATAAGTATTGAAGTCCTTTAGAATCTTCTAATTTTGGTTTCATTTCTTTTAATAGCACGTACTTTATTTTTCTTTTCTTTTATTTTATTTAAACATAAAATTCATAAAAAATCTTTTAATTTTAATTTAACTTCCTTTTAATAGTACTTTGTTTTTTCTTCTTTTCTTTTATTCTCCTTGACATAAATTCAAATTTTTTTTTAATCATTAACTTAGTTTCCTTTTACTTCTTTTATTCTTAGTTATTATTTAACATTTTTAAAGCATGTTTTATGTTAGTATAATTTTGGGTTGTTTTGGTAATATGCATTTAGTAACATTTGTTTCTTTTTATATATGTCTTGTTTACCTTATTTGAATTATGTTTAGAATAATTTAGGTTATTTTGACCATTTAGTGATGTTGTTAGCAATTTTTATCTTCATTTGTAGCATGCTTTTACATTTAGCATTTTTAGGATATTTGTTTGATATTTTACTTGAATCATGTTAGTTTAAATTATTTAAATAATATTGTATGTGGGTGTGCTTCATGTATTCTTTAGTTAGAAATTGCATGCCGTAAGACCTAAGATTTTATTTTTTTATTTGCTTTGTTTTGGAGTCTATATACATATATTATGTATTTTTATTATTTGCATGCATTTGAAAAATCTATTAAAGAATCAATGATGATTAGTAGAGGCCAACCTTACGGTTGGGTGAACGGGGTGGCTAACAGCTTTCCCGATTCGTACTTTAACTCCCGAATCCTTTTTCTCTGGTTAACGTTTTGATGATCATTAGGCGTTTTTATTTTTCTTGATTTTTCTCAAAAATCAAGTGGTGATTCTATTTTCAACAAAAAAGAGTTTTTAAAATTTAGCTTTCAAGGTGTTAAAATGTCACGCTCTAAACTCTGGGTCATGCGAAAACCACAGAACAACCAGCAAACTGCCCAAACAAAAGGGATTTAAAACCAGAAGACCAAATAAGGCCAAAACTTTTGTAAAAACGTACTGCCGAGGGTTTATTAAATTAAAAGAGTAGCCAAAAGACTACAGATACAGTCCCACAAGGTAAGTCTTTAAAAACAAAATACGAGTTTTAGGTAAGAAAATATTTTCATTTTGAAAGAAGTTTAGATTGTTCCAAAATCTATCTCGAAGCACAAAGGTTTATGTGAAGCAAAAACCATTTGAAAATTCCATTTGTAAACCGTTGATCCCAACAACGAAAAACGTAGTAAGAAACTACGAAAAATAACAACCAACCCAAGGTTCTCTCGAAAGCAATGAAACATGCATACATCCATAATCATAGTATACGATTTACAACATATTACAAATAAACATGTAACATATACAACAGGTATAAACTACGTATCAAGACAAAACAGACGTTTTGATATCAGCCACCTCCGGGCACCACCGGGTCAACCTATAGGACCACGCTTACTTGAAAAATATTTTACAGCAAAATCCCACACCGTGAGCCGAAGCCCAATAGAAATAGACTACATAAAGCTGTAAAGCAGGATATACAATCACAAACATACATGCTCAACCACAGGAACCAAAAACATTTTCTCAATCCAAACCACAAATTTTCCATCAGGCCAACACAAGCCTCAAAACGGTTTTATTTCATAAAAAGCCACATTTTCGTCCTCAAAACCATGCATATCATATAGTGGGAGCTAACTTAACCACAGAGCCAAAAGATTTTACATCATAAATCCTCAAGTTTTTTCATCAGACTCCCAAAATAGTTTTTTTTCTTCACAACCAAGCATTTAAACAATGCAAAATCATATTTTACAGTTGAAGAAAAACAGTAAGCAAAACGTCATTTTCTCACTCGAATCACACACCGAGGAAAGATAAAATAGTATGTTTCACTTGAGCTACACCACCGAGGAGAAAAGATAAAATATAAACCACTCAGAACACGCAGCCGAGGATAAAGTAAAATAAATCTTATGTACCGACTCCATCACAATGGGATATAGGTAACAATTATAGACTCATGTCCATTACCTAGTCCTGAATCATTTAAGACCTGCTAGGTAATGACAAGTTCTATACGGAGCACCATGACGTAAAAGCTAACTTTACGAGCGACAACATGAGGGAAAAGAGCACCCAAATCAACCTTCTTTACGGGAACTACCCAGAAGGATAACAAAGGTACCTACACTGCACATGTTTTCGAACTTTCACCGAGGATAACTCCTGCCAAATACCGGTCATCCCGGTACATCTAGATAATTATTTCAACTACGAAAATCTTTCCACAAAATACATTATACATGTATTTAGATCTATCCATCAACGTGGAGATCTACAAAAGCATTTTCAAAATATTCTTCCCTGTTTTCACAAAACGTTTCAAACCCAAGCCTCAATCCCAAGGGTTTGCTCCAAACCTCCAAAACACCAAGTGTTGAGATTTTCTTTCACAAAACCACCGTTTTCAAGAACACCATTTGAAAACCATAAACCACAAGTTATACAATGTAATAAACCAAGAATAAGTGAAAAACAAGCTTTTTACCCAAAAAATCAAGGTTTAAACATAAATATGACATTTCATGCATTTTCTACTCGGTAAAAACACATATAATTACATATAACTTCCTTATACAGCCATAGGGTCTAGAATCCTATCTCGTTGGGTCAAAATTCAACGGCTCAAAAATTGAACCTCGACGAAATGAGATTATGCCCGGATGAATGCAAAGCCCCCAGCACCAACATCAAGGATCCGCTGTCCGAAAGCTGAAAACCGAGCCCCGAGCCCCTCAAAATCTAGAGAAAAGGGAGAGAAACGGGAGAGTAAAACAAGATCTGGAAAGCAAATATCCCCAAATATCTCTAAGGCTTGATATTTATAGGAATACGCCAAAATCCGCCAAAACACACAGGTTAGTCGACTGGACCCCCAATCCAGTCGACTGAAAAATCTTTTGGAAAATCAAAACCTCGCACCGCCTCAAGTCCAATCGACTGGACCCTCTTGGTCAGTCGACTGAACCACCAAAAACCCCAGTCAGTCGACTGAACTCACCCCTTCAGTCGACTGAAATTCTCACTGAAATTTTCTCAAATTGTTTTCTGCTACAGAACAGGTTGTATAGCCTAAACACTTGCCGAACAAACTTCTTTCGAACCCGAACAAGCGTAAAACTCATACGTACATGTTGTTCTATTCCGAAGAAACAAAACCCTAATATACTGAGATCAAAGGTTAACTCAAACTCCGTCAACACTTAAATTATTCTCAAAATAAACTGGGTCAGGGTCTCACATAAAATATTTTCCAAATATCTTTTGAATTCTCATATTTTTGAACATTACCAAAAATCCCAAAATCCCGGCGCCACACTTTCATTTTTGGTATACTTTCCTCTTGTAAATCTTTTCTCATGATAAATAGTTAAATCTTTTTGTTTTGCTTTATTCTTTTTTCTAATGTAGGACTTTCATGCATTTTTTTAATGTATTACCATTTCTTTTTGATAAAATTACACATGTTAATTCTTTTTACAATATTTGGTAATGTGTATTTTTTTTTTAAAATTGATTTAAAAGCATGTTTAGACTGGTTTAGCTTATTTGATGAAATTATTAGTCGAATTCATGTTCATTTCTAGTATAATTTGGTTTTAGTGACTTTTAGCATATTGTTATTCTTTTATTTGGATGATGTTTGTTTTAGAGTATTTTGATTCCATTTGCCTTGTTTTGGTGTTATATATATATATATGTTATGTATTTTCTGTAATTGATTTTGGGTGTTCTTTCTTTGCCTCTATTTTTTGTACTTGTATACATTTGAGAAATTTTATTAAGAACCAATGACGATTATTCAAGGTCAACCTCACGGTTGGACGAACGGGGTGCCTAACACCTTCCCCGATTCATACTTTAACTCCCAAACCCTTATTCTCTGGTTAACATTTCAAAAGATCAGTACCCATTTTTGTTTTTCTTGATTTTTCTCAAAAATCAAGTGGCGACTCTATTTTTAACAACAAAGGGACTTTCAAAATTTGACTTTCAAGGTGTTAAAATATTTTTCAAACATCTTTTGAACTCCTTATTTTTGAATATTCCAAACTCCAAAATTTCGGCGCCACATTATTTTCTAGCTACTCTGCTGGAGACTAGTTTCCAAAATCAATTAAGAGGGCTAGATTTGAAAACTTCATTGGTTCTTAATAAGACTTTCACATTCGCATTCTCGCATCTATGTGAATTGCTCTTCACACCCCCCTACCTGGCCGACCCGATGTCCCGATCGTTTATTCGTTTCAGAGATTGTTGGGAAGGCGGGCAAGCCTTACTCACTGTACACCTTTATAGGTGCAGTAAAATAGTTCGGGTATATCGTTTGACCATGTTCTGCATGGGAGGTATATACTCGGCTCTATTCAGAAGGTACCATGTTTGTTGATCAAAACCGGCCATTTTGCATATAGTAGCTTAGAACCCTCCATTAGGTATTGCTAACCCAGTAGGATTATGTGTTTTGTTAATTGTATGTTTTTTTAATGTTTGTTTAGTTGGCTTAGGTTAGTTCCTTTTCTGGGTTCGGCACGGGTTTTTCGTTATCCCTTGTTGTTTAGGTTAGTTTTTCCTTCGGGTTCTTACCCAGGTTTTTGTACTTTGCCTTGTTTGGCTTTCTTGTTGTAGTTATCTTCTCAGGGTTATGCTCGTGTTTTGGTTCGACGCCTTTAGTATAGCTTTTCCCCTTCTGGGTTCCTCCTGGGGTGTTGGCTTGGTCTCCCTATTTTTGAATAGGCTCCGTTTTCTTCAAACCCTTGTTTAGACCCGTGTGAACTCGTTCTGTTTCCCTACCGTAGTGCTGCCCATTTTTCCTTAGAATTCTATATCAAATCGGTCCCTTTGGCCTAGTTCTATTTTCCTACTGGAGTGCTGCCCATTTTGTCGTTTAGATAAACCTTTCCTCCAGAATTTTGTAGACCTCCATCATTCTAGCTTTTGGGTATCTAGCTGTTATGCTGCTTGTGTAAGCCTAACAGGGGCATTGCTTCAGTTTCAGCAATTATCTGCTTATAGTTGGCTGCTTTGGGGTATCAAAGATGTTTGCTACCTGTTGTCAGAATTCTTTTTTGAGAAGTGGCTGATACTGGTTATTCTGCTTATAGGATCCAGGTAGGTTTTCTTCAGGTTTAGATCATTGAGCTAGCAAGATTACAGTCAGCACGTGTTTGGGTCAGATCAGTAACAACAGACTCTATAGGGTATCCGAGCAATTAGTTGAATCATCTGAAATGGAAGATAAATAAGTGAATCTAACAGCCCTGATGAGGGCGATCACTAAGTTACAGAGAGCTGTGGAGCAGCAAACCGAAGCTCAAAACCAATGTCAAGCACAAATTTAGGCGATTTAAGCCCGTCTGTCGGGTGTAAGTGCACAGTCGGAGGATACCAATGAAAACAGTGAAGATTTTTGGGATGATAACCAGGAATAAGACGCACCACAAATTGCTGTACTGCCCCGGGTTTCTCGACATGTCCCAGTGGAGGAAAAAATTACTGCTCAATCTAGGGAGTCCGCGCTGGTAGAAAAGATTGACCGTATGAAAATGGTCTTGAGGAAGGCGAAAGGGGTAGAAGAGTACATGTTGGATGTGGGTGGAGTATGCCTGTTCCCGGATGCCAAACTACTGGAGAAGTTAAAAATGCCCGAGATAGAGAAATTTGATGGAATGGGTGACCCTCAAATTCACCTAAGGATGTATGTCGGTACCCTCTCTCCCATGGGGATCGACGATCAGTCAAAAGCTTAACTCTTCCACCGCTCTCTTTCGGGGGTAGCTTAGAGGTGGTTCCTCTCCCTAGAGGTAGCTAAGACTAGAACCTGGAAAGATATAGCCACAATCTTCATCGGTCAATACTGTTATAATGTCCATCTGAACGTAACCACCCAAGAGCCGGAGACCACTCGTCGGGAAGATCGAGAGTCATTCGTTGACTTCTTGACCCGATGGAGGGGGAAAGCAACCAAGATGATAAATTAGCCCACTGAGAAAGAACAAGTGAGAATCGTGGTGAAAAATCTGCAATCTCCTCTGAAACGTTACCTTATTACACAGCCACTCTCTACTTTTGAGTAGCTATTTGATGCTGGGGTGCAGATTGAAGATGCGATTCAGTCTGGAGACATCAAAAAAGTTGAGCCCAGCCAGAAACCAAGAAGGTCCCTCCCTGCTAACAATCAAAATCAATCCGCTTCTATTAACCTCATGTCTCGTTCGAACGAGGTCAATTTTTGAACCCATTTCTTCCGCTCAACATTCAAGCAGTACGCAGCAGTCAAACAACAATCAGCAGTCACAACAATAGCCAAGGAACTCACTCCCCTCAACATTTCACTATCCACAGCCTTGAACCGACTTCTCGAGAAAGGGCTTATCAAACTATTGGACCTCATACCCATGCTTGATCCCTTACCCTTAAGGTACAATGCCTCTTAGTATTGTGCCGATCACAAAGGCCATGGGCATTTGATGACCAATATATGAGACTGCATCATGAGATCCAGGACTTCACTGACAACAAAGTTATCCCACCTCCATTTGCTGTGCCAAAGCTGAACGTCGCGACCAATTCGCTACCGAATCATGCAAAATAGGCTGGGGTAAACTCTATGTCTTTTAGGCAATCAGAAGATCCTAGTCGTTATATCTGTTTAGTGCATCTACCACGCTCATGCATTTCAGCTACTGAAGATCAGTCAGCTTGTTCATTGATTATGGTTGGAAATGGCTGGGATATGATGAAAGAATGGAATGACGATGCCTGGGAGGGGTATTAAATGGAAATCCAAGCAAACCATCAACATGAAGAAGAACGTAACGAGGAGGACAACTTGCCATTGGACTACCCAACACGGTTGTATGGGATTGGCCATGTGCTAGACGGAATTACCCTTCCTCAACTTTTTGAGGAGGACGTGCATATGGATGAGATGCAGTCCTACTGGTTAGTGCGAATTGTATTAAAATCAGACGGGGTTGAATGGACTGACTTCTGGGCAGCCCGAGACCAGCAGGTGGGTTTTATTGAAGAAGACATCTGGGAAGATGTCGACAATACGTGGGCCATAGAGGATGAAGAGGAAAGAAGAGAAAGAGCGACAGGCTGTGACCTAAACGATCTATGGGCATTTGAAAGCCCTCTACGTGTGGACGAGGTAAGATATATTGAGAATGCGACACCGGGACTATGGGAACCCGAAGAAAGAGTAGAACATCTGACCAGAAGCAGGCGACACTTCAAGCCCACTTAGCTTGAAAAGGGGAAAATGAGTTGGAAGGGGAAAGAGAAGGAGCAGGAAGAAGAGGATGATGTCGTGCTAAAACAGTTAAAGAAAACGTAAGCCAACGTCAACATCTAGGGCTTATTAATAGCCTCACATAAACATAGACAAGCTGTGCTGAAGGTTCTGAATAAAGCAAGCATTTTGATAGATGCGACCCTAGAGCAACTCGTTGGGCTTATTCTACTAATTGTAGAACCAAAAGTTATTTCCTTTTCTGATAAGGATTTGCCAGCGGAAGGGAGGTGTCATAACAAACCACTGTACATTACCGTTAAATGCCTTAAAAAATGGGTTTCGATGACTCTTATTGATAATGGGTCCGCATTAAATGTCTGCCCGCTTAGAACGGCAGTCTGCTTGGGACTAAAGCTGGAACATTTCACAACCAGCAATCAAGGAGTCCAGTCCTACGATAAAACGAGACAGAATGTGTTGGGGTTAGTAGCAATTGCAGTGTCAATGGGGCCTCTAGAGACGTCAATTAAATTCCATGTGCTGGACATGCCAGCCTCCTTCAATTTGTTGCTAGAAAGGCCATGGCTCCACACCCAAACATCTAGGCAGTGCCATCTACCCTCCACCAAAAGTTGAAAATGATAAAGAATGGGGCAGTTTTAACCATATATGGGGAGGATAGTATTCAAGCCCCGAGAGAAGACGATGCAACCCTCTTCGAGGTACAGCATGGAGAAGGGGATGTGTTTCTGAGTGGATTTCTTTATGATGAGACCCCAGCTGTGCAGCTATTATTACAAGAAGAGGAAAAATACATCAATCCATGAGTGGTTACAATGATGAAGCATATGTCTTACTTCCTTGGTATGGGGCTAGGACGTAAGCAACAAGGCATCCCGGAGCCCATTTAGGTATTGCCAGCTTCGCAACGTTTCGATATTGGGTACAAGCCAACGTGGGAAGACTTGGAAGGGCTGAAAGGGGGACTGAAAGGACAAAAGGCTAACTACTTAGGAATGCTCAACGGTCACTTTGTCAAGGAAGGAGAAGATTTCCCATACTGTGGCTTTCTGAAGCTGTGGATTGATGAAGAAACTAACCAGAAGCTGCCAGGATTGGAAATCTTCTTTGGCCATCAATTATCTGATACGGAAGAAGAGAAAATAGTGAAAGGGAAAGAGGAAGAGAAGAAGATTCAAGAGAAAGATTGGGCAGACAAGCTAGATGGCATCGATGTGGGAGTGTTATTCAGCGAGAAGATGGCTCAGTTGCACATAACCGATCAGGACTGCTTCATGATGGGCTACAATGCACCAACCGACTGCACCAAGCTCATTGTAGATGTGGCTGCAAAGGAAGTGAAGAA
The DNA here is from genome assembly GCA_034768845.1 of Heliamphora exappendiculata. NCBI lineage: Eukaryota > Viridiplantae > Streptophyta > Magnoliopsida > Ericales > Sarraceniaceae > Heliamphora > Heliamphora exappendiculata. The sequence goes on along the minus strand of JAOTRH010353576.1, from coordinate 24,683 downwards.
CTGGACCATAGAGTCTTGTAATGTGTATGTTGTTTGTCCTGAGTCTAGGTCTGAGTCAGAGTCTATGATTGAGAGCACGTCTGTTTGTGCATCTCCCCCTACTTATGCCTTTGAGCTTGTAATCCCATCTTTCGTCAATGAAATAAACGAGATTCTTGGTTACTCTATTTTGTTTGATTTATTTTATATGCTTTTTGATAATTTTGAATTCGACGGCGATATCTTGGAGAAATAAAACTTTTAATAAAAAGATAAAAAATGTGCGCTCAACCAATAATTGAAGAAACTTTTTCAATAAATCTAGATAATAAAATTAATCCATAAATTGTACAAATTGGTTCTTTTTTTATCTTTAGTTGAACGTGAACAATTAATAACTTTTTAAAAAGAATTCAAAGATGTATTTGCATGGTCTTACGAGGATATGTCCGGAATTGATCCCGACATTGTCCAACACCATATCCCCTTGTACCCTAATGCTAAACCGGTTAAACAGAAGTTGAGACGAATTTGGCTAGAATGGGCTTTGAAAATCAAGGAAGAGATCACCAAGCAGATCAATACGGGATTCTTGATGGTAACTGAGTATCCGAAGTGGGTAGCTAATATCGTGTCGGTTCTGAAGAAGGATGGACGCATCCGGGTCTGTGTAGATTTTTGAGATCTTAACAAGGCCAGCCTAAAGGACGACTTTCCACTGCCGCATATCGATGTTTTGATAGATAATACGGTGGGATATGCTCTCTTATCATTCATAGACAGCTTCTCCAGGTACAACCAGATCCTAATGGACCCCGAGGATAGAGAAAAGACGACGTTCACTACACCATGGGGCACTTATTGTTATCGTGTGATGCTGTTTGGTTTGAAGAATGCAGGGGCAACCTATCAGAGGGATGCCACTACATTGTTGCATGACATGATACATAAGAAAGTTGAGGTGTATGTGGATGACATGATAGTCAAATCTAAGGATCGAGATGGCCACATCATAGCACTGCGAAAGTTCTTTGAAAGGATTAAAAAATACAAGATGTGGCTCAACCCATAGAAGTGTGCCTTTGGAGTTACCACCGAAAGATGCTCGGGTTTATGATCACTTAATGGGGCATTGAGGTCGGCCCTTGAAACATAAAAGAAATCTTGAAAATTCCTCCTCCAAGGACTGAGCGAGAAATCAGGGGCTTTCTGGGTAAGATACAGTTCATCATAGCCAAGCTGACAACTACATGTGAGCCGCTGTTCCACCTTCCTAAAAAAGGGGTCAAGTTCGAATGGGATAAAAAATGCCAAGTTGCCTTCGAAGCCGTGCGATAGTACTCGCAAAGTCCACCTATTCTGGCTTCTCTCGAACCTGATAGGCCACTAATCCTCTATTTGTCAGTGACTGATTCAGCTATGGGATGTATGCTGGCGCAAGAAGGAGAAACAAGAGTGAAAAAGACGGTCTACTACCTGAGCAAGAAGATGATGGGGTCAGAGGTACGATATACACCACTGTAAAAGACATGTTGGGCTTTCTGAAAACTGAGGCATTACATGTTATCTTTCATCATAGTGAACATAATCTCCTGGATGGACTTGTTGAAGTACCTATTTGAGAAGCCGGTACTGACAGGAAGATTGGCTCATTGGTTGTTGTTATTATCAGAGTTTGACCTCAAGTGTGTCACCCGAAAATCAGTCAAAGGCAGAGCAGTAGCAGAATTCCTAGCTGACAAACCAGTTGAGGGAGATGAAGACACAAAATTCCAGTTTCCTAATGAACAGCTGATGGAAGTTGGAAATGATAAGTTGACTCTATATTTTGATGGTGCATCCAATCAGTATGCCTATGGAATAGGAGTTCTCATTGTCACTCCTGACGAATCACATGTCCCCTTGTCTCTGAAGCTCAACTTTGAAGTTACCGACAATCAAGCTGAGTATGAAGCATGTTTAGCTAGATTGGAGGCAGCCTTAGAACTAGGGACAAAGAAGTTATAAGTCATCGGGGACTCGGTACTGGTGGTTTCACAAGCAGTAGGAGAATGGAAGGTCAAGGACTTAACGTTGACTCTTTACCATCAAGAGCTGGAAAGCCTAATACCATGTTTTGAATCAATAATCTTTACCCATGTGCCAAGACTATAGAATAAGTTCACCGATGCATTGGCTACCATATCATCCATGATTGACATACCGCTTGGGGTCAGGATGAGGCCATTGATAATCGAACATAAGAGAAAGCTAGCGTATGACATGACAACTGCAATCGAGGAACACACTGATGAGTTTCCGTGGTATTTTGACATCTAGAATTTTATGGAAATAGGTAAGTACCCCAAGTTTTCTTGCGAAAAGGAAAAAAGGGCCATATGAATACTATTAGCACAATTTGTCATTTATGGGGGGAAATTGAACAAATAAGGGCATTCTGGAGTCAATAAGCTGTGTGCCAACACTAAAAAAGGCTAAAAGCTGATGAAGGAGATACATACTGGAGTCTGTGGGCCACACATGAGTGGAAACATGTTAACCAAGAAGATCCTATGACAAGGATACTTTTGGGTGACAATGGAGACAGACTGTATATAGTTCATGCGGAGGTGCCATAATTATCAGATTCATGCAAATCTTATGCACGTTCCCCCATCTCAACTGTATAACTTGACGTCACCATGGCTATTTTTAGTATGGAGCATTGATGTGATCGATAGGGTAACACTAAAAGCGTCAAATAGGCATGAGTTTATTTTGGTGGCCATTGACTATTTTACCAAGTGGGTGGAAATAGCCTCCTACTCAGTCTTGAGAGCTTCACATGTTGCCAAGTTTATCAAGCAAAATATCATTTGTCGGTACAGGGTCCCTCATGAGATTATTTCGGACAACGACTCACACTTACAGGGAGAGGTCTTGGATCTTTTTGAGGATTATCGGATAGTGGCTCACAAGTCATCGCCATACCGACCGCAAACCAATGGGGTAGTTGAGGCAGTGAACAAAAACGTCAAGAAGATTTGGCTGAAGATGATCAGCTCACAAAGGAATTGGTCGGAACACTTATTGTTTGCACTCTAGGGGTACAGAACATCGATCAAAGCTTCAACGGGAACCACACCTTACTCTTTAGTGTACGGGATACGAGTTGTGTTACCCATTGAGGTGAAAATCCATTCACTAAGAGTAATGGCTGAGGCCAGTATTTCCAAGAGAGAATGGCAAAGAAACCGAATGAAAGAGTTACTCTTGTTTGATGAAAGAAGACTGCAAGATTTATTTCATATACAAGGGTACCAAAGAAGGATAGCCAGAGCATTCAACAAGAAGGTCAAGACCCGGGATCTCAGAGAAGAGGACTTGGTTCTTAAGGAAATCGGGGCTCCCATCTTTGACCCAAGAGGAAAGTTCCAGCCAAACTAGTCCAGGCCATTTTTGATCAAAACCATTATAACCAGTGGTGCTATAATCATCATGGATTTAGATGGTAACGTATTCTCCTCTCTAGTTAACCTCAACCAACTTAAAATATACAACCCTTGAGAGAAAAATAAAAATAGAATAAAAGCCCGCAAGGTTGAAAACCCGAAAGGGCAGCCTTGGCAAAAATTAGGGCGCCATAAAAGGAGAGTGTTAATTAATACCCTAGAGCAACCTGAGCCCGAACTACATTAAGGCTTGATTCCACTTTCTTGGGATACGTAGACAACTTCTTGTAAGAAGTCCGGTCACATTCTTTATTTTTAACCATATTTGAATCTGAGTAAGATCAATGCGAATTTATTTTTGGCTTTAGATAATAAAGTTACGTAATTGCAAAATTCGAACAAATTTTGAACCTTTTCATAAATAACATGGAAAATTTCATTCTAGCATTGGTTACAAAGTTTTGAAAATAAATGGAGGGCGCGTAAGTCCCAAACTCTAAACACAAAGAAAGCTATAAAATCTCTAAAACAGAACAAGTACCTCAAATCCGTCTCCTTTTGGCTTCTTGTTTTTCTTTCTCTTTGTCTCTCTTCTCCCTATCTTGAATCAGCCAAGCCATGTACATGTCTAAAAGTTCAGGGCATTGCAACTCCTGCATCTCCATAAGTGAACGAGATGACCAGGCCTCCTGATACTTGGCCAACAATGGGGCCATCAAGGGAGATGAGTACAAATGACCTCGAACACCATTGAAGATGATCTGACTATGACTGAACTGCCGCATGATCCCGTGTGGACAATAGAAAGTGGATTGACGCAAGCCAATCAGCAGAACACCGGGATGGTCCATGGTAATCAAGGTCATGGTAGGGATCTATCACCAGGAACACTTCCATGTAATGTTTGGGCCTGTCAGGGAGGAGAGATACTAATGCTAGGCTGCCTTGGTACTGCATATCTAAAAATAGGGGCGGTAAATGAAAGCTGCAGCACTGTGCTTGTCAGTAAGGGGTTTCTGCACCAGGTTCACCTTCTCCATTAGCTAGATTTGTAATAGAGAAAGACAAAGAGCAATCAGTAAAGAGAGAAAGTTGTGTAAGGAAAGAAAGCAAAGAAGCGAAGATGAAAAGAGGGGTCTTAGATGGCTGACGAGGATTACGAGATGGATAGAGGATATGATGATGAGGCCTTGAAGCCCGAGCCTGAATTAGATGAAGGGGTAGAAGGGGACCAGCCGGGGAGTTGTGGGGGGGACCTTGGAAGGAATCAAAGTATATGACAAAATATGAGCGTGCAAGAATCTTGGGCATGAACGCACCCGTCATGGTTAAGTTGGGATGAAACGGACCCCCTTGAGGGTGCAGCAAAAGGCCCCTGACAAGGGCCCAGGGAGTAAAGGAATTGATCGTTGAAGACTCATAGAAGAAGCAAGTGGGAGTTGATGTTGCAAACATGGTTGAGATCGCAACGAAGAAACCCTGGCAAGGGAAGATACCCTTCACGATTCGCCACTACCGGCTTGATGAAAGTTATGAGGATTGGGAGTGGGTGACTTGATCGTTGAAGACTCGGGGAAGAAGGAAACTAAGTTGAAAACAGTGAGCTATAACCAGGAGTAAGAAAGAAAGGTTTAGAGTTTACCTGAAGAAGCAAGGGGCTGCCGACAAAAGTAGTAGTCTCACCATGATGAACAGCATCTAGGCCCAGCATCGTCTCAGCCATGACAAGCGGTACAAAGTCCTTTTTCATCCACATCTGACCAGCAATGTCAACTAGTGTGCAGCTAAATAACCCATCAGAAGGGAGGAGAAGATACCGGACAAGGAGGCAGAAACAAAGAGCATAGCGGCGTCGCAACTGAAAGCCAAGGTCACTAAGGTCACCAGTAGGATGAAAACTCTCAATAATCCAAGGAATGACAAGACAGTTATTAGATGTCAGAAGAGAAGCTTCCATCCTTGACAGGCCACGGAGTTGTATCACCTGCTGACGAGTCGAAAGGAAGAAAGTAGGAACAACAATGGAACTCTGTGGAGGCAGGTCCAAAATGGCAGCAAATTCTTCCACAGTGGGGCATAGCTCCTCGAAGCCAAACCGGAAGACATGAGACTGTGGATCCCATAGTTGTGCGGCAGCCCGCAATAGTGGTCCGTCAATTTCTATAGTCATCAAAGAAAATAAGGCAATAATGCCAAATGAAGAAAGTTTAAACGTTCGATATGGGAAAATGCCTCAATCCATGAAGAAAGAGGATTAGCCATTTTTGATGAAAGTGACAGGAAATGGGGCCTTCAGAGATGTATCTATAAAGCATGAAAAGGCTAGAGATCGAAAATGCAGAGAATGGTACAGTCATTGTGGCGATCGCCACCTTAGAGTGTGGCATTGCCAACATAAAAGTACACAGTACAGTGACATCACCCCTCTAGCCAAGCGATCGCCATGTGACTCTTCAGGGATGTGGCGACAACCATGTTGAATTATGGTGACCGCCATGTTAAAAGTGGCAGGCATGTGTATGTTTACAGTTTTGTAATTAGTGTAAGTTTCAAAACCTGTATCATGCATCCATGACAGTTTAAGAAGCAAAAGAAAAAGTCATGCAACAGATGAATATGTGAAGTAGTAAATGGCACGGAGGTCCAAACGCATCAAAATGTAACAAGAGTGTATCAAAATGTAAACTAGGACACCCAAGCTCAATAACCAGTAAACTGGGGCACGTAGGCCCATAAAACCAAATGTATCGAAGTAAGTGTATCAAGATGTATCATAAATGTATCTAAGGGCAGGGAGAAAATCTCTCTTTCATTGACGCCTTGAGCGGACCTGGTGGGAAGAGGGATCAACCTCGTCGGAGCTGACATCCTCAAAAAGCATCTCCAAGCCGTCGCTATCATCACCACTACTGGAGGATGAGGATACAGCTCTAGAACAGCTCCTGGCAGAAGAGATGGATCCTCTAGAGCGAGCTTGGGAAGATGCATGGGACCCATAACCTCGAGCTGGAGCCAGGGCTGGTGCTGGAGGTCGGACCGGAGCCTATCGTGGTACTATGTTCGATGCTGGTACTGAAGGCTATTAGAAGAAAACAAGGATCAGAGCATAGTATAAAAAAGTGCAGAAAAGTTAAAAAGGTTATGAGAACACTCACTATAGCCATTGGAGTAAAAATAATGCCAGCCGCTCGGACGGTGGCATCAAGCTATCAGATCAGTGCTCTCTGACCAGTGAAAACCAGTAGCAGGTGTTCTAGCCACGCCTGGTTAACCTGTAAAAAGAGATATGCAGTTCAAGAAAACTATACAAGTAAAGAAAGTAACCAAAAGGAAGGAGAAAGAACAGAGACAAACCCGACTGAGCTTAGCCCCAAACTCTGGTGCTTGCGAAACTAGAACTGGCAGAGGAAAAGGGTAGCCATATCCTACTATTTGAATCTCCCACGAAATCTCTGGGCCTCTCATCCCTCTAGCAGCATCTGCAGCTCCGGCATTAGCAGCTCCCCCGACACCAGCTCCAGCACTGACATCAATAGCTCCCCTGACACCAGCTCTAGCACCGGCATCAACAGCTTCTGGTGCCCGTCTCCTCCTACCACCAGGAATAGGTGGGCCAGGTCCTTGTTATCCCAACAGATGTGCTCGGGCCCAAGCTGTGTAATCCCCCTATGATACCAACAGCTTTGAAGCATGAGTCCCCACCATCTCCAGGAGTAGGTCAATGTGGCTCAGGGCCTAACGAACCCTCCAGCAGAATCCGCATAGAAGTAATATCTCGGCTACGCATCAGATCTAGGCCGGCTCGTTCCTCTACTCCTCGCCAAACATCCCAGTAAACCTATAAAGATTCAAAGTACAATGCAGTATAGAGAATAGTAATCATTGTAGTGAGCAATAAGCAGTGAGCAGTGAATGTAGTACAAAATAGAAAACAATGATCAGTAGTGAGCAGTATAGTGCAGTACAGTGAAAAGTGCAGTAAACAGTAATTAGTATGGTGCAGAGAATAATGAACAGTATGAATAGTATAGTAAATAGTAAAAGTAGTACCTGGTCGGGGGTTAGCCGGTCTAGAGAAGCGCAGAATCTGTCAATATCCTTCTCCCTAGTCTTCTTCCCCTTTAGACCTCGGGACCACCAAGCTGCGCAGGGAATGATTGAAAGATTGGCGAAGGAGTTTATTGGGATGTGAAGCCAGAGGAACTAATAGGTCCAAAGCTGTAAAAGAGAAGATGTTAGCAAGCATCTTAATGGATAATAGATAACAAAAATGAATGCAAAATGTACAAAAGCTAAAGCATACCTCCCAAACCCTCCAGTTTCCCTCGATGCTGAGCTCTCGGGGGAATCGGGTCAAGGCCCTTATAAAGCCATAGAGAGTAGCGAGAGCAACTTCTCCCTAGTCATATGTAACAACCCGGTCGAAGCGGGCGAGGACCCCCGGATAATGAAGATGAACGGTGTTTTCCTTGTTCAAGAACAAGGAGGTACCGAACATATATAGAAGAAGACCGCGGGCGACCCACTCATACTGGCAAGGCTCGATGCAATGGAAGTGGGAAAAGCGGTCGAAGAACCAGGTATATCTGACCTGGTGTCTGTCCATCTGCACTAGAATAGCTCCGAGCAGGTGCATCAGCGTGTTAGTGGAGCGAGCAATGGATGGGTCGAAAGGAATGGGAGCACTGTCGACTCTGATGTAGGTAATCATAGAGAAGTCCAGAGGCATTATAATAGCCTCTAACGTGGTGAAATAGAAGGTGTTGGTGGTATCCCACCACCGCTCAGCCAGACCTGGTCGTTGCTCATCATACCCAATAAGGGTATGAACCGAGCAAGGCTAGAGGCATCAACGAGAGCCCGACTGGGAGTAGGGAGGGCATCATACCACTCCAACACCTCACCCGAGGTAGAGCCACCAAAGCCTCGAACGTAGTGACCAGCCTAAAAAGAAGAAGATAAGCAGAGGATACATAAGAGCAGTCCAAACAAGAGGTATGCAGAAAGTAACTAAAAGCACTAAAAACCTTAGGTTTGTGTGTGAGTGACAACCCTTCGGTTCTCTCAAGCCCTAGAAGACTAGGCACCCTAAGCCCTGGTGAGTCAGACAAATCTTTCAAGCCCTAGGAACTAGGCACCCTAAACCTTGGTGAGCCAGGCAAAAATTTTAAGTCCTGGTGCGCCAGGAAAATCCTGCACGTCCTAGTAGAAGACTACGAAACCTAAGCCATGGTGTGCCAGGAAAATCCTACACGTCCTAGTAGAAGACTAGGAAACCTAAGCCTTGGTGAGCCAGGTAAATCTCTCAAGCCCTAAAAGACTAGGCACCCTAAGCCCTGGTGAGCCAGATAAATCTCTCAAGCCCTAGAAGACTAGGCACCCAAACCCCTGGTGAGCCAAACAAATCTCTCAAGCCCTAGAAGACTAGGCACCCTAACCCCTGGTGCGCACGACAAATCTTACACGTCCTAGAAGACTAGAAACCCTAAACCCTAGTGAGCCAGGCAAATCCTGCACGTCCTAGTCGAAGATTAGGAACCCTACGCCCTGGTGCGCTAGGCAACTCTCTCAAGCCTTAGAAGATTAGGCACCTTAAGCCCTGGTGCGCCAGGCAATTCCTGCACGTCCTAGTAGAAGACTAGGAACCCTAAGCCCTAGTGTGCCAAGAAAATCCTGTATGTCATAGTAGAAGACTAGGAACCCTAAGCGCTAGTGCACCAGGCAAATCTCTCAAGCGCTAGAAAATTAGGCACCCTAAGCCCTGGTGCGCTAGGCAAGTCCTGCACGTCCTAGTAGAAGACTAGGAACCTTAAGCCCTAGTGAGCTAGGCATATCTTTCAAGCCCTAGGAACTAGGCACCCTAAGTCCTAGTGTGCCAGGCAAATCTCTCAAGTCCTAGAAGACTAGGCACGCTAAGTCTTGGTGAGCCAGGCAAATCCTTTAAGCCCTGGTGTGCCAGGCTAATCTTGCACGTCCTAGTAGAAAACTAAGAAACCTAAGCCCTGGTGCGCCAGGCAAATTCTTTTAACCCTAGGTTCGTGTGCGTGTGACGATCCTCTGGTTTTTGCACGCCTTAGTAGAAGACTAGGAACCCTAAGCCTTGGTGCGCTAGGCAAAATCTCTACTTTACATCATTTAATGTTTTTCCAAAAGATAAAAAAAATATGTACAAAAATAAAAAATGATGAGAAAAATCACCTTTTTAGAATGTGTTTTTCCTTTTCCTTAATTTTTAGGATTTTTGAAAAATTTTCTAAATTTTTTTATAAATTTTTGGAAAATTTCTCCTAGATTTTTAGAATTTATGAAAAATTTCCCAAGTCTTTTTTATAAATTTTTGCAAAAATCCCCTTTGGTTGTTTTAGGATTTTTGAAAAATTTTCCTAGATTTTTTATAAATTTTTGCAAAATTGCCCCTAGATTCTAAAAAAATTCCTCTCCTTAAAATTCTAGGTTTGACCCCAAAATAAAATAAAAAAAGAAAAAAATCAAACCATTTATTTTTGTGATTTTTGTTACAATAATTGTCCCTTTATTGTCTGTATCTAAAACCCTAAATCCTAGTGTCCCTATTATTTTAATCCCTTTTGCACAGGTACCTAAGCTAATTTCTCAATCCAGCATTTGTTTGTTCTATGATCACATGTTCATTCAACAAATCTCAAAACATTGCATAACGGATATCAAATTTTGCATCATCATATCACATCATCAGATATCATACAGGAGATCCTAGGCATGCATATATGTTTTGGACATCATATTCAACATGTTTTAAAATTGAACATAAAGAATAGGGAACCTACCGATGGACTTTGGCAAGAGATGTGCTTGTCAGGCTCCCTAAGAAGAATGTCAGCCGCGACAGCATCAGTGGGTTGCTCATAGCGCCTCATCCCTCCTGGTCCCAAGAGGTGTGGAGTTGGAGCGTACGTATGAGGATCAAAAGGCGCGAGAATCCCGTCGTCGACCTGGGGATCAAAGAAATCTGCTATCTCGGCCTCTGCTGCTGCCTGATCTGCAGCTGCCTGTGCTGCAGCAGCCGCTCATGCGACCCTGTCATGCTCCTCAGCAACACAGAGCAGTGACCGCTCCGCTTTGGTCGCAAGTATATCCATGGCTCCTAAAGAGGTGGAGCGCAGCGGTGCAGAAATCCCACCAATAGGTACATGGGAGCCGGCTCCCCCAATAGCACCCATGGAGGAACTCTCAGCAACGGAGGGGCCTCATCGTGCCCCCAAGTCGTCATCTCCCTGGCCATGACCCGCTATGCACAGAAAAGGAATCATAAACAGAAGTGTGAACATCGTGTATCGGGAAAAAGGTACTCATAAGGAGAGGGAAAAGCTTAAAGAACAGAGAAGAAGCTTGAGAGAGTTTAGGAGCAAAGGAGGCTAGAGAGAGAGTGAGTATGAGAGAAGTGACCTCACCCGCGCGCCTGTGAAGGACGTATATGCGTCTCATTATGGTGGTCGCCATGTTGTGTGTAAGTGACCGTTAGGTTTTTCAAAAGTCACGTGGCGACCGCCGTGTTGAACCGGTTTTCTTGCTGCGATCGCCATGTCAGAGGGGTTTGGTCTTGGCGACCGCTGACATGTTAACGGTCATGTCATGTTCTTGGGGTTTGGTCCTGGCGACCGCTAACTCTGAAGTTGGCGGTTGGGTGTCAGTGGACATCATTACGTATTAGGGGTTTTAAAAATGGGTTGTTTGGTGTGTTTTATTTGTTTGGGTGTTTTGTTTTGTTTGTTTTTTTATGTGTTTTATTTGTGTTTTGTTTTTGTGTTTTTATTATATGTTTTTTGTGAGTGTTTTCTTTTATTGAGTGTTTATTTCATCTTATTATTTTTGTGTGCTTTTCTTGTGTGGTTAAAAAGAATTTTACATATTGTGTGTTGGTCTTTCTAAAAATAAAATAAAAATGAATTCTGAAGTCTAATCTTAGTTGATTTTCAAAAATAAAAATAAAAAAAAATAAAAAATAAAAAGATAGTAATCTTGCATGTTTTTCAAAAATGATTTGGCAAAAATAAATTTCAAAAATAATTTCCTTAAATCTTGTTTTGTTTTGTGTGTTTTTCTACCTTGGTTCTTTGTAATGTTTTCTCCCCATAAAATTTAATTTTAAAGTCTTGACCCGACTTTTTAATTACTTTTTATCTTGTGCCTCATTCTAAATTTTTAGGTCTTGACTCGATCTATTAATTCGTGGTTATCCTTTTTCGATGAAAATAGTTTTAAGCCTTGACTTGGTTTTTAATTATTTTTATCTTGTGCTTTGTCCCGAATTTCTAGGTCTTGACTCGACCTATCAGTTTGTGATTCTCTCTGATGAGGATGATTTTAAAATCTTGACTCAATTTTTTAGTTATCCTTATCCCATTATCATTCCGAGTTTTTAGCTCTTGACTTGACCTAATTAAATTCGTTGTTGCTTTCCCAGTTAAGATACTTTCTAGGATCTTGACTCGACCCTTTTTGTTACCTTATCCCAGCGGAGTTCTTAGACCTTGACTCGATCTTTGACTTGTCTGTTTGTTTGTGCTCCCTTTAGATCTTGACTCAATCTTTAGGATTTGTTTGATCATATCGATGTTTACATCATGTCTACATCATGATTGCATTATGTTTCTTATCTTGCATCTATGCATTTGTTCGATGAACTACGTTTTGGTCTGATCCCTAGCAAAGGGGTACGTAGAAAGCTCGATGGAAATTCAAGTACTACCAATATCATATGCATACTTGGGTGTTTGTGGCCTAAGATTGATGGCTCGGTCAAATGGATGTTGTCTCTGGATCTTTGATATAATTTACATAACGTGTTACTATGCAAGTTATATCAAAGAGGGGCAATTCTAGACACCCCAATTTGACCTCGCCTAATCTTAGGTGAATTCGATGATAAAAATAATTGGAATGGTGCTTTAGTTCAATCTTCGGGAAATGATCCAAGGTTGGTATTTGAACCTAACGATCAAAATCTACAAACCAGTGAAATCACCATTGAACCGCTATGTTGGCACCCTAGGGTCACCATGTTCATTGTGACAACCGCCAATAGAATCTCTTGAAAATCCTTACCAAAGTGGCGGCCGCCACATTTGAACCCTGGGATCACCAACTTGGTTGTGGCGACCGCCAGTAGAACTTCTTGGAAGCTTCAATTTTGTGGTGGCCGCCAAGTCTAAACATGATGACCTCAAACTTCAAATGGCCTGACGAATCCCAAAACGTGTCATCATTTCATTGGTTGAGGAATTCTTTAAATACCGTACCCTCAGGTACGTTTTAAGGACAAAATTTTAGAGAGAGAAGCTCTGCCAAAGCATAGAGAGAATTCGAGTCCTGGCGCCGAAACTCTGTCGAAGTACTGAGAGCTGAACCTCTGATGCCGATACTGAAACCTTTGCTTGGAATGGATCATCACCTGAGGATTTGACTGTTGCCCACCATTCCCCAACTCAAGGATTCATTAGCGATCCAGATATTCTGTTTAGATCTGTCACTCCCCAACTCTAGGTCACGTGAAACACCAAAAAATAACCAGATAAAACACCAAACCCAAAATTTACTCACAAATTGAAGCATATATGCATTTAATATATCCGCTAAAAAGGCTTACATTACACGATTCCAACACCGAAAAACATGTTATAGCATACATGGTTGAAAAGAACAAAACGAAAGACTACAAATCTTTCGCCTCTTCGGCAACCTCGAATCAACTAGCGTGACCAGTACCTGAAAAATATTTTAAATCCCACACTGTGAGCCAAACCTCAGCAGAAACTAGACAAGCATAAAATATAAGAAAAATATGCTTGGAAGACGATGTGCAGTTTTCGACTCACATGAGCCATAAAAATGGTTTTATATCTCAAAGGAAAAACATTTCGAAAACAATTTTATATAAGGACTCACCAGAGCCGCAAGGAAAACAATTTTAAAAACGATTTTATATGAATACAACTATGCTACAATACTTCGCATGCATAGATCGACTCCTACGAGCCTCGACTCTCACGAGCTTAAGCAACGACAGGTATATGTATGCAGAATAGGTATATATATATATATATATATATATATATTGACTCTCACAAGCCCCAACAACAGTTTTACAATATCACGGTGACACACACCAAACACAAGAATTTTCTCGGACTCTCACCGAAAGACCACTGCCCTATCTAATACACTTCTCGGGCTTTCATTGAAGGACCATAGTCCCAACTAATACGCATCTCGGGCTTGTACCAAAGCACCACAGTCCCATTTAAAACACCTTTTCGGTCTCTCACCGAAGGACCACAGTCCCATTTAAAACACATCTCAACCAGAGTTAACCCACGCAACACATGCCACCCACACGACACAACACATGCATGAGTAAAACTAGAGTTTTATGTGCACAAAACCACGTAAAACTCTACGTTTCATATAACGGCACCGCATGCCACACAACCAAACGTCCACTCACCTGGACCACCCGTCCTCGCACCCGGACAACCAACAACGCAGAAAACCAATACCTAACCCGAGCCCAACATCAAACCTCCCACAACATGATTTTACAAACTTTTTCACAAACCCCTGGCTTTTTCCCAAAACCCCCTTTTTAGAAAGAACATCGGACCTAACACGTCTCGTACCCAACGATGCACTAACCACCACGCACACAACTGTGTACCAAAATCTCGCATCTAATCATGCACCAAAACCTCGCATCTAATCATGCACGTCACCCCCAAAGACGACAACAAAACTTAAACAACTCCCGACGCCACAACACGACCAACCCCAACAAGAAACGACCCACACCCCTCTTCATGGATCCAGCCGACAGAACCCCATAATTCTATTGATTGAAAAGCCACAAGAGAAGAGCCAGTCGATTGAAACCCACCACTCATGTCACCACCCAAACCCCAGGTCCAAGAACTAAACCCTAAAGATCAAGAAATTTGATAGAGAGGTCCAAAAAGGATGAAGAATAACCTTTTCCAAAACATTCGGCCAAAATGGTAAAAAATAGTTAAGAAATTTTGACATACCCTCACGCTTTTGATCATAACTTTTTCTACAAGAAGAATTTTATTGTGAGAGAGGTGTCATTGGAAAGAGGACTTTTGGGGCTTCAATTTGAGTACAAAAATGACCCAATTCAGAGTCCAAATGAGGGTGATATGAACAAAAGAAAATGACCCTATGCAGCGAGTCCACTCGAGCGGACAGAGGGGCGCTCGAGTGCCCAAGCACTCGAGAACAACCCAGATTTTCCTTGTTTTGAGTTCCAAGCCCCAAAACTCTCAAACACTCACAAACCACCATCTCAACCTCAAATCGAAGCCTCTAAACACCTTCTCGACACCCTCGAATGTGCCCAAACCTGAAACTACCATAAAACCTCGAAAAGATCACTCAAAACCCGATTCCATCCAACTGAAATCAACACAAAATGCCTTTTAAATTGAAACCCGATTTATTGAAACAAATATTAATTTTTCATACATTTTTTACTAGGGAAAATACATACGATTGCACGTAACACCCTTATAAGACATGATAGTCTAGAATCCTACCTCGTTGAGTCAAAAATGCGACACTTCAAACCACGTGCAAAACTAAATTTTGTTGGAACAAAATTCTGTTCGGATGAAAGTGTAGCCCACCACGAGGATACTAAGGATCTGCTGTTTGATCGTCGAAAATCGAGCCCCAGCCCCCCAAGAAGTTAGAGAGAAGGCAGAGAGAAAAAGAAGAAACTTAGCTTGTAAGTTTTGAAAATATCTTTGAAAAATATTTAACGCGAGATATTTATAGGCCACGAAAATATTTTTTTTTTAAATCAGCACCATAACACCCAACGGCCCCGGAAACTAACCTCACATGCATAAAAACACGTATAAACATACTATAACAAAAACGGTAAACACGCGTCGAAAAATGTCAAAAAAAAAAAACATGTCAGGGTTGCACAAGATCCCTGGTCTTTCTATCTCTATTTCCTCTCTCTTGGAGTGATCGGGTTAACTTTCATTTCAAATTCTTCTATTTCATTTATTGTCAATTTCGTTTGATATTTTCAATGTAGTTTGTTGTTAAATATGTATAGTTGCTTAATGTAGTTAGGCTATTTCTTCTAAAGTTCTTAGTTGTTATTTTATTTCTATTTCATCTCTAGCACATTGTCACTTTCATTGAATCATTAATATAGTGCTAACATGTTTGGCAATTATAACTTTTGATATTGTTATTGTCATGATTAAATGCACTTCCATTTTTGTGGATGTAATTGTCAATACTACATTCATATTTTCTACTAATTGCCTAATTATTCTATATTACCTTTTAGTTTAAGTTCTTTAATAATATTCTTCTTAACCTTCCTTTTTTTAAATTTTTTCTTATGTTAGTTTAATTCTCTTTTATTGCTTTTCTTTTACTTTTCTTTTCTTTAATTTTGCTTAAAACCAAAATTCATAAAAGTATGAACCGACTCAACCACATGAGCCAAAAAGGTTTTTTCCTAAAAAATTATAAGTTTTCCATCCTTAAAACCATACATATCATTAATGTAGATATCATGTCACAGTTAAGGTAAAATAGTAATAAAACAGTATTCTCCACTCGGAACTCACAGTCGAGAAAAACAAGATAAAATAAAATTCTATGTACCGACTCTGTCACACAAACAAAGGTAACAACTATAGACGTCTGTCCATTACCCTAGTCCTGAACTACTTAAGGCCTGCTTGGTAATGACAAGTTCTATACAGAGTTACAACAATGACACCATTCACGGAGGCAACCGACTCTTTACGAATTTTCACGACCGATGGAAGGAGCATCTAAAGCTTAATTTACGGGGATTAACCCGAAGGTACAAAGCACTTACTCTGCGCACGTTTTTGGACTTCCACCAAAGAGCAATAGAAGCCCAAATCAACATACCAACTGTCACGGCATATCTAGGGAAAATCATTTCATGACTATTACGTAACTCAACTACGAAAACCCATAAAATAGTTATACAACACATGTATAAAAAGAAATCCAATCCATCAACCATGGAGATCAACTAGCATGTAAAAACATACTCCCATCAACGTTTTAAATGCTGGGACTCAACCCCAAGGGTGAGCTCTAAACCTCCACAAATATGTTTTAAGATTTTTACAAAACCTCCATTTTCAAAACCACATTTTCGAAACCACTAGAGGAAAGCCAATCCCAAAAACATCAAAAAATTTTAAACTGCCTAGAACCTCAGTCGACTAACCCCAGCCCTACAGTCGACTGAAAACATGCTGGAAAAGACAAAAACCCAAAACAGAAGCACTTCAGTCGACTGAACCCCAGGTCCAGTCGACTGACCTCCTAAACTCAAGATCCAGTCAACTGATCTCAAGATCCAATCGACTGACCTTGCCCAGAAATCGTTTTAAATCTACGGTTTTAACCTCCAAACCTCAAATCGAAGCCTTCAAACTCCCATCCAATATCCTCGGACATACACACACATAAGCCTAACACCAAAACTTCAAAAGAAACTCTCGAAACACGATTTCATCCACTGAAAATGACGAAAAATGATTTTAAACCAAGACCCGACCTTTGAAATAAAAGCCATTTTCATACATTTCAAGATGGTAAAACTATACATGATTATACGTGGTATCCCTTTAAAACAATAGAGTCTAGGATCCTACCTCGGTGAGTTAAAAACTCGACGTCTCGATCCACATGCAAAATTAAACTTTGCCGAAATGAAATCTCGTCCAGATGAATGCGTAGACCACTATGCTAATAACTAGGACCGGCAGTTGGATCGTCAAAAATCGAGCCCCTCCCCCCAAAAAGTTAGAGAGAAGGTAAAGAGAAAAAAAGAGAAAACTTAGTCAAGAAATTTTAAAAATATCTTTTAAAAATATCTAACGCTAGATATTTATAGGCCTCCAAAATATCTTTTTTTTTTGAATTTTCAAAATTTGACCCGCAACTCCTAACAACCCCGGGAACCAACCCAGCATGCATAATTAAACTCGATCATACATCAAAACGCTTATAAATATGCTAAAGCAAAAATGCCTAGGCAACGCGTCGAAAAATGCCATATATATATATATATCACAAAAATGAAACAGAACTGGGTGTCACAACTCTCCCCCCTTCAGGAATTTTGCCCCCGAAATTCACTACAAGGTCACGAGAAAAACAACTCCGGGTATCTAGTACGAACCCCAAACTCAAGCTCCCACGTCGCTTCCTCAACCCCGTGATGAAGCCATAGGACCTTGGCATAAGCAATTGTTCTCCCCCATAACACCTGCTCCTTCGTATCTAGAATCTTCACTGGACGCTATTTAAAAGTGACATTGTCATCAACTCGCAGTTCAACCGAATCTAACACATGTGAAGGATCAAGCTCATACCTCCGAAGCATGGAAACATGGAACACATTGTGCACAGACGCCAACTGTGGTGGCAAAGCCAGACAATATGCAACCTCTTCAACCCTGTCAAGAATCTCAAACGGTCTAATGAAGCGCGGTGATAGCTTCTCGCTACCACCAAACCTCATCAAACCTCTACTTGGCGAGACCTTCAAAAACACATGATCCCCAACTACAAACTCCAAGGGTCTTCTCCTCTAATCTACATAACTCTTCTGGCGGCTTTGAGCTACCGCAAGGCGTTAACGAATCACGGTAATCTTCTTTGTTGTCTCCCACACCAAGTCGGGTCCCAAGACTGGGGTCTCTCCCACATTTGTCCAGCACGCTAGTGACCTACACGGTCTACCATATAGAGCCTCAAACGGTGCCATCCCAATACTGGACTGATAGCTATTGCTATATGCAAACTCAGCCAATGGTAGATGATCCTCCTAAGAACCTCTGAAATCAATGACACAAGCCCTCAACATATCCTCTAGAATCTATATAGTCCTCTCAGACTGACCATCCGTCTGGGGGTGGAAAGCAGTACTGAACATCAAGCTCGTCCCCAAAGCCTCTTGAAGACTCTTCTAAAAGCAAGATGTGAAGCGCAGGTCTCGGTCAGAAACAATTGACACTAGCACACCATGTAACTGGACTATCTCTCTGACATATAATCGACTTAGTCTATCCACCGAATCCTTCACACGGATGGGGAGAAAGTGTGCAGACTTTGTCAACCTATCAACCACAACCCATACGGCATCGTGTTCCCTAGGTGATTGAGGAAGTCCCGACACAAAGTCCATCGTGACGTTCTCCCACTTCCACTTTGATATAGGCAACGGCTATAACAATCCTACCGGTCTCTGAGTTTCGCCTTTACCTTTTGACAGGTAAGGCATCGAGAAACAAACTGAAGCACATTCTTCTTCATTCTCGTCCAACAGAAATGACGACGCAGGTCATGGTACATCTTCGTGCCCCCTGGATGCACTGCAAGATGAGAATGATGGCACTCACGTAGTATATTTGCATGACATAACTATGGCACAAACAACCTCCCAACCAATCTCAAACGCTGATATGAACTCACAACTGATCCCGCTATATCCTCTCCACTAGCAACACGATTTCGTATCATTTGAGCCTCTTGATTCGATTACTAGATCTCTAGCACACGTGCAATCAACGCAGGTCGTGAAACTATTGGGAACAAGGTGGCACCCGTTGCTGTCTTCTCGAGACACAAATTAAAGTCCCTAATCTCTCCCAGCATGTTCCATTCGCGTATAGCCACAGAAGCTAACGAACCATGAGATTTCCTACTGAGAGCGTCAGCCACAACATTGACCTTTCCTAGATGATACTGCAAGTCAAAATCATAATCTTCCAACAATTCCATCCATCGTTGTTGGCACAAATTCAGGTCCTTCTGCGAAAATAAGTATTTCAAAGTCTTGTGATCAGAGAAAACCTCAAAGTGCTCACCATAAAGTTAGTGACGCCATGTCTTCAAGGCAAAGACTACGGCTTCCAACTCCAGATCGTGTGTCAGATAGTTCTTCTCATGCGTCTTCAACTGTCGAGAACCGTAGGCTACAACCTTACCTCTCTGCACCAGAATGCATCCTAAACCGTCATGTGATGCATCATAGTACACTGTATACCACAAGCCTCGCTCTGGGATAATCAACACTGGCGGGCTAGTTAATCTCGTCTTTAGCTCCTGGAATGCCGACTCGCAAGATTCACTCCAAATAAACACAACTCCCTTCCGCGTCAGACGCGTCATCGGCGCGGCAAGTTTCACAAAATCCTTCACGAACCCCCGATAGTAGCCCTCAAAAACATTCTTCAGTCGTTCCCAACCCATCACTGCATCAGTCTTCAAAGAATCCATTACTACTATGTCATTTGACACTACGTGTCCAAGAAACCTCACCTCAGATATCCAAAACTCGCATTTCTCGAATTTCACATACAAGCGATGCTCTCTCAGAGCCTATAGAATGATATGCAGATGGTCTTTATGTGCCTCCCTCGTGGGTGAGTATATAAGAATATCGTCCACGAATATGACTACAAAGTTGTCCAGATACAGATGAAAGATCCGGTTCATCAAACTCATAAACATAGCAGGAGCGTCCGTCAAATCGAACGGCATGACCAAAAACTCATAGTGACCATAACGAGTCCGAAAGGTGGTCTTCGCTATGCCCTCGTCTCTATTCCTCAACTGGTGGTATCCTAATCGCAAGTCGATCTTCAAGAAGCAACTCAACCCCTTCAACTGATCAAACAAATCATCTATTCTCGGCATAGGATACTTATTCTTCACTGTCACCTGATTTAGCTTTCGATAGTCGATACACAATCGCAAGGATCTTCTTAGAAAAAAGAGCAGGAGCTCCCCACGGTAAAGTACTCGGGTGTACAAACCTTCTATCAAGCAACTCCTAAAGTTGTACCTTGAGTTCACGCAACTCAGTGGGTGCAAAACGATAAGACAGTACGGATATGGGAGCAGCTCCTGGAATCAAATCAATAGAGAACTCTACCTCACGGCTCGGCGACAACTCAAATAGATTGTCAGGAAAGACATCTGGATAGTCGCAAACCACCGGAGGTAACTCTCCTCGAACCCTAACTACCTCATCCAACATGAAAGCTGAAAAGAGGAAACCCAGGTTGCCTTAGTTCCGCACAACACCGGGCATAGACATCAAACCCTCATTTCGGTCACCCACAAAATAGAAACAATCTACCATCGGTGTACAAATCGTTACCCTTCATCGATCACAATCGATAAAGGCACGATAGGTGGTCAGCCAATCCATCCCTAGGATGACATCAAAAATGGTCATGTCTAGAATGATAAAGTTAAACTCTAAACAACGACTGGCGACCTCCAGCACACAGGATCTACAAACATGACTCAACATCACACTCCCACTGACTGGGGTCTCCACACTCAAAGTACTACCCAACAGGTCTGTTTTCAACCCCAATGCAGATACAAAAGCAGAAGACATAAATGAATGCGATGCTCCCGTGTCGATAAGAACACTGGCCCATGATCTATAGACTAGAAGAGTACCTCTGATCATGGATGTGGTAGCAGCAGCAACGGGTACGACCGGTGCTCTAGATGAACTGGGGTTTGCGAGAACGTATGCTCTGGCCTATCTACTGTGGCCCTAAACTGTAGACTGTCTGGACGACTGTACTGAAGTGCCCCTCTTTGCAAATCTAGATAGTTTGTGTCCTTGGGCAGATGGTGTAATAGGTACTCCAGCTGTACTCCGTATACTCCCTCCTCTGGGGCAGTTCCTACGAATGTGCCCAGACGGACCGCACTCAAAACATATCACTGGCTCCCTCCTATGCGCCTGCGACTGTGACTGTACCTGAACAGGCGCTGGACTCTAGCATTCTGCCACGCGGTGCCCTGGTTGTTTGTATCTATAACAAACAAGCTCTCTCTGCTCCGACCTTTCCATTGAGACTACGTGAGGCGTGGATGCAAAAAACTGTGGTGGATATGACCCCACTAGATGAGAACTCGGACTAGATGTCCTTCGACGTTTGTTCTCCCTGCGTCCCTGACCTTGTATACGTCCCCCATCTTGCTGACTCCTACTATCTCTGTCTTTGCGCGTTTGTTTAGGGTATCCTCCACTTTCATGGAGGTCTCCACCAACTCTGTAAAGACCTGCATCCTGAATGCCGCCACTTTATCTTAGATAGCGGGCCTCACACCCCTCTCGAACCTCTTTGCACGAAACTCATCAGTGGGCACAATCTCCTGTGCAAATTGGGATAGGCTAGTAAACTCGGCCTCATACTCAACAACTGTCATCGTCCCCTGAGTCAGAAAAGGAAGTCCTCTCTGTAGCGATCTCTTAAAGTCCTCGAAAAGTATTTCTCTAGAAATAGCTTCGTGAATGCCTCCCAAGTGCCTCTAACTGTAGTCCTGACAAACTTCCACCACATCTGAGCACTCCCTCTCAGCTAGAAGGTAGCAAAAGTAACCCTCATATCATCTTCCTCTATCTGAAGCGTGTCCAAAATCTTGGTGATCAGCTCTAGCCATTCAGTGATTACCATGGGGTTGGGATCCCCAAAAAAGGTAGGAGGGTCCAAACGACAAAACTCACGCATTGCGAGCGTTGCCCTCAGTTCGGGTACGCTCTTTATTCCCTTAGAAGCCTCAGCCAGTTGTCGGATGGAGCCTACCATCCCACTCAATGGATCTACTTCGTCAACAAGTCCTAGGGGTGCATTAGCATCCCCAATATCTAGGACTGGAACATCCCTTCGGCCAAAACCACGGCCACGGCATCGACCACGGCCTCGTTCTCTCCGCGTGGATATAATTCTATACGATAGCAACATAACAGGATAAGTGTCCATACAACATGTTATTGCTAACGTAAAATACATAATACACATAACCATGCTAACACATAGCCACTTAAGATCATTTCAGAACATCTCACATACCGAGGAGAACTGACAAGAATGACGCGTCACTTTGGAAAACCCACTTAGATTCCGTGTAAGAAATCACGTCCGCAAAATGCATTTTCAACTTGGCTTCCAAGTTTGTTAATCCAAATGTCCAAAGGCAAGACTAATCAATCCTAATGTCCAACCTCTATACCCACATATATACAACCATCATGCTAAACAGGCTATCATGCTTATGTTAACAAAACGCTTAAACGCAGGAAATCAAGCACACACACATCCTCACTAGGTGATGTACCCTCTTTCCATGGCTCTTAGGTACTCGAACCCAGAGCTCTGATACCAAGTTGTCATGCCCCAAACACCAGGATCACGCGAAAGCCCACCAAAATACCATTTATGAAAATAAAATTTGTAGATGGAAAACCATCAACTCAAAATATACAGCATTTAGATAAAAGAGTTTCCAAAGTTCATCTCTCATAAACAGTAAACATGCAGTTCCATACGTGAATAAGTATGTCGCCTCAAGGCGTACAAAACTCGCCTTCAGAAATAGGCATCGCATGTAAGACTACATGTCTCAAAAAATAGGAAAACTACAGCAAGTCTTTCGCCATCACGGACATCTAGGTCAACTCCTCATGTTCACCTGAAAATGGTTTTACAACAAAATTCCACACCGTGAGTCGAAGCCTAGTAGAAATAGACTATAAAGCTGTAAAGCAGGATATGCAATCATTTAGTATGAATTGACTCAACCACATGAGCCAAAAAGGTTTTTCTCTAAAAAATCACAAGTTTTCCTTCCTTAAAACCATGCATATCATCAATGCAGATATTATGCCACAGTTAAGGGAAAATAATAATAAAATAGTATTCTCCACTCGGAACACATTCGAGGAAAATAAGATAAAATAAA
Organism: Heliamphora exappendiculata; assembly: GCA_034768845.1. Lineage (NCBI taxonomy): Eukaryota > Viridiplantae > Streptophyta > Magnoliopsida > Ericales > Sarraceniaceae > Heliamphora > Heliamphora exappendiculata. The sequence continues at coordinate 1,434 of JAOTRH010353576.1, read as the reverse complement.
ATCCTATGTACCGACTTTGCCACACAGATAAAGGTAACAACTATAGACTCATGTCCATTACCCTAGTCCTGAACCACTTAAGGCCTGCTAGGTAATGACAAGTTCTATACGGAGTTACAACAACAACGCCATTCACAGAGACAATCGACGCCATTCATAGAGGCAACTGACTCTTTACGGATTTCCACGACCGATGGAAGGAGCATACAAAGCTTAATTTACAGGGATTAACCTGAAGGTACAAAGCACCTACTCTGCGCACCTTTTTAGACTTCCACCAAGGAGCAATAGAATCCCAAATCAACATACCCACTGTCACGGCACATCAATGGAAAATCATTTCATGACCATTACGTAACTCAACTACGAAAACTCGTAAAATAGTTATACAACATATGTATAAAAAAAATCTAATCCATCAACCATGGAGACCAACTAGCATGTAAAAACATACTCCCACCAACGTTTTAAAAGCTAAGACTCAACCCTAAGGATTAGCTCCAAACCTCCACAAATACGTTCTAAGATTTTCACAAAATCTCTGTTTTCAAAACCACCTTTTCGAAATCACTAGAGGAAAGCCAATCTAAAAAACATCAAAAATTTTCAAACTGTCCAGAACCTCAATTGACTGACCCCAGCTCTCTAGTTGACTGAAAACATGCTAGAAAAGCCAAAAATCCAAAACAGAAGCACTTCAGTCGATTGACCCCCAGGTCCAGTCGACTGACCTCCCAAACTCAAGATCTAGTCGACTGACCTTGCACAGAAACCGTTTTAAAGCTATGGTTTCAATCTCCAAACTCCCATCCAACATCCTCGGACATACACACACACAAGCCTAACACCAAAACCTCAAAAGAAACTCTCAAAACACGATTCTATCCACCGAAAATGACAAAAAACGATTTTAAACCAAGACCCAACCTTTGAAACAAAAGCCATTTTCATGCATTTCAAGATGGTAAAACTATACATGATTACACGTAGTATCCCTTTAAGACAATAGAGTCTAAGATCCTACCTCGATAGTTAAAAACTCAACATCTCGATCCATGTGCAAAATCAAACTTTGCCGGGATAAAATTTCGTCCAGATGAATGCGTAGACCACCGTGCTAATAACAAGGATCGACAGTTGGATCGTTAAAAATCGAGCCTCTGGCCCCCGAGAAGTTAGAGAGAAGGTAGAGAGAAAAAATGAGAAAACTTAGTCAAGTAGTTTTGAAAATATCTTTTGAAAATATCTAACACCAGATATTTATAGGCCTCCAAAATATCTTTTTTTTTTTGAATTTTCAAAATTCGACCCGCAACTCCCAACAGCCCCGGGAACCAACCCAGCATGCATAATTAAACTCGATCATGCATTAAAACGCTTATAAATATGCTAAAGTAAAAATGCCTATGCACGCATTGAAAAACGCCGAATATA
>JAOTRH010353575.1:8098-72427 GCA_034768845.1 Heliamphora exappendiculata | reverse complement strand
CGGTTGTTTTGTGTCGACACAATTTCTATTTGTGTCGACCCAAACTTTCAGAAACCAAAAGTGAGGATCACTTCTGTGTCAACACAAAATTGATTTATGTCGACTCAAAATGTCCTAGGTACTTCGGCACTTTTTTGTGTTGACGCAAAATTAGTTTGTGTTGACACTAATATTTTGGTACCGGAAGATCAACTTGAAAAACAGTTAGGGTGTCAAAGCATTTGATCAATTGGTGTTGACACACTTGATAACCTTCAAATATACTTTGTCTTAATTGTTTGACTTAATTTTCAATTAAGATCAACACAAAAAAATTTTAATTAAAGAATTTTTAATTGTTTGAACCTTTTGAGATAAAAATCATTTCTTTTTTACTAAGGTGTCAACTTTGATTGTTCAAAATGTGTTAACACTTTTATTTTAAAAATATAAAATATTATCCACTAAAAACATTTATTCTTAGAAAATGAATTATAAAAATCATCAAAATCAAATTAAAAAACCCTTAGGCTAACAGATATTTATAAGCTCGCAAAAATATCTTCTTTTTTTTTGAAATTCGTACCACAACGCTCAACGGCCACAGGAACCAATCCCACATGCATATCTAAGTCCGATCATACATAAAACGCATCTAAATGTGCAACAACGAAAACGACAAACTACATGTCGAAAACACAACAGAAAAAATGGGTCATGGTCTCACACGTCTGGACTGAAGGAAGGAATTTGGGTTGTTTATTAGCCTTATCTCCTGGGTGAGCTTGACTTTCTGTCCTTGTTTGATCCTTCATCACCCCATCTTTCTCACTTGTACCACGACCAAGGTACTAGTCGAGACATTTACAAAAGCAGAAACAGAGGTTAAAGATAATAGATTTGGATCCATGGATGATTAAACTCATGAAAGCTGTTAGTGCTCTAATACCATAATGAGAATTTAGAAAAGCAAATTTCTTTTTTCTTGAGAACGTATACAAGATGATGTCTATGTATATGTAGACTTCAACACTACAAGTATAATATAACCTATTTTTCAGCACTTCAAGATAAGCCTTAATTCATATCTATCTTCTTCCCCCAAATCTCAATCTACTATGCTTGAACACAACGGATAATTAGGAGGTGGTACCAGTAACATAAGTAACGAACTTCTCTCCTTGAATCCAATATTTTCTTCTACTCGTCTAGACTTGAGGCCAGAATTTGGGTTGTTTATCGGACTTATCTCCCAGGTGAGCTTGACTTCATGTCCTTATTTGATCCTTCACTATCCCACATTTATCACTTACACTGCAAGCGGGATACTAGTCGAGACATTTATAGAAGCAGAAATAGAGATTAAAAATTATAGTGCACAAAGGCCCAAAATAATCACAAACGAACACAAATAGACAAATTTTACTTGGTTCAACAATTTGCTTATGACCACGGGCAGCAAAATTTAATATATGAAAAAACGATTACAAATTACACAACTCTCTCAAATTTTTCTCTCAAACAACTTATACTAGTTAAGTTCAAAACTAATTAAACTTGAGCAAATTCATATTTTCATAATTTTTCAAAAAGTTAAATTTAGTAATCATGATAGACTAGAAGTTTATTCCAACTCAAATTGAATTTGAGACAAAATTCTCAACAATCTTCACCTTGGTGAAAATTCATATTACAAAAAAATCAACATACCAACGCTACTACTAAATGCACTAAAAGTGCACAAATTTTTTAATCAAACAAATTAATAGATAAACTCTGCATCCAAATGCGCTTTGTGACGTCAAATTCACATGGGGTAACTAAAACTTCAAATCAGACATATTGACAGATTAATGCTGCCACCAGATGCCTTTTGAAACGCCAAATTGCACACAAAGGTACCAAATTTCAAAAATTAAACAAAATATAAACAAATACACATATCACGTCCAAACCAAATGTGAACCAAGTGGAGCGACTACTCCAATTAACAAATTTTGTCAAGTTCAAGCCATATTGAAATTTGACCCAAATGACACATCTTGTTATCCAAACTGTCAGAATATCCTCCACCAACAAATCTAACTGGATAACCGACACAAAACTCATCTATTGACAAACTTCATTTGAGGACAAACTTCATTTGAGAACAAACTCCACCTGAAGATTAAACTCCTGTTGAATCAAAACATCCATTACCTTACCTTGCTACATACCAAAGCTGTTGGTTCCATCAAATTTTTTAACTTCAAATTTTGTGTTGGACACCATAGTTCTCTGCAGATAATTACTCGAACCCTCTAACTTCTTTTCTTCAACAAATTCGGCTATCAGAATGCTTAAACTCCACTACAAACAATATTTGGCGCTTAAATCAGACTAGAAATAATTTTTTTATAAAAAAAATTGAACTGATTAAAACTGATATTGTGATTAAATCTGGAACGATCAAAACAGTAAGAACCTTTTAGACCCAAAAAAAATCACACAAAAAATACTAAACCAAAAAGATTGAGAAAAATAATATTAAATCAACAATACCAAAAACAAAAATTTAGATCGAATCAGAGCAAGTGGCGTTCGGATCCCAGAGCAAGTGTGCGGAGCTATCTTAACCGGTGAATCAAATCAATAATCAAATCAATTCTTCATGCTGAGCTAATCAAATCAATAACAATAATCAACTGGAGCTAGAAATTCTTTAATAATAGAGTAAGGACCTGTTTAGCGTACCACAAATATTGTAGGAGCTTAATTAGAGTGTACGGGAGCGTCTAAACTCGGATATTGACGTATAATATACTGTTGGAATCATCTCGACATAACGAAAATTTTAGTATATTCAAAAGTAGTTTTTGATCACTTCGAATTCTGAGCAGAAAGCAAAAAATAACTTTAACTAAAGTTCTGATAGCACTTGTTGTGCACAGAAGGTCTAGAATAATCGCAAACGAACACAAATAGACAAATTTTACATAGTTTGACAATTTACCTATGACCACGGGCAGCAGAATTCAATATATGAAAAAATGATTACAAATTACGCAACTCTCACAAATTTTCCTCTCAAACTGTCGCACTCCGTCCTCCGGGCACGTCGGGACATACATAAATATAAATAAGAGAAATATTCTAACCATTTATTCATATTTATATATTATCAATATTACATCATTAAGAGTTCTGAACTATTCATAAGTACATAACGATTATAATTTCACCAAAAAATTTAACAAACATTACAATACGCCCATGAAAACTGAACTAAAAAGAGCAAAAGGTAAAAAACCAATTCTTCAACTACCATCATCGAGGTCTGCTGGCTCCTGCCACTTACTTCGTTCTTCGATTCTGTCTTCTTCTTCGGGGGCGACTTTCTCAAGGAACTCATCACACTCACCTGTGGCACGAATACGATGAGCTAAAGCTCATAAGCAAATTCTCTAAATCGTATAACAAACTCACAAAAAAATATTCTACAATACATATCATATAATATCCAATACAATTTTAAAGTCAAATAGTCAGACAATTTAATATTTTCAATTGGGTAAGCACTTGTAAGAATAATTGTGCGAGTGCGTGATGTAGATGATTGCAATGCAGTTGCCCAACCCGATTATAAATCAACCAATCAAATTTTTTTTTTTGGAGTAACATCTTTACGTTCCCGTACGTTAGGCTCCCGTACGCCAATGTTCCCGATCACGACGGCGTATAGCGAACGTTCAGCTCAAGACGTGGCACGGCTCAGGACATAACACGGCTCAGAACGTATATGACCCAAGGTTGATCATATCCAACATGATAATCAGAATGGTACCATTACATTCCCATACGTTAAGTTTTCGTTCATCAGCGTTCCCGATCACAGAGGCATATAGCGGTTGTTCGGCTCAAGACGTGACACGGCTCAGGACGTACATGGCCCAAAGTCTACATATCCTATATAATAACCCGAATGGTACCACTATGTTTTCATACGTTAGGTTTTCGTTCATCAACGTTCCCGATCACAGCGGTGTATAGCGGCTGTTCGGCTCAAGACGAAACACGGCTCAAGACGTATATGGACCATTGTCAACACCCCCATCAACAAGGACTCTCTAGTCATGATATTATTCTAAACCCTCCATCCTTATTCTAAATCCTCTAGCCAATGATTTGCACACAAAACCCAATCCACAAGAAGCCCCAAGTGCAATGCAATGATACTTATGGTACAACAGTTCGTATCTTGAAGTACAACTTAACAATAGCATGGTGTAAAACTAAACATGACATGATGTACAAATCAACATAGTATAAAGTACAAGTCTTTAAAGCATAAGGTACAACTTCACAAAAGCATAGAGTACAAGTATACGAAACATAATTTATAATTCATGTGATATGGTTCCAACCTATTGGAATGGTTTTTAATCCTTAATTTGTTAATTTCATACACCGATCATTCACATAAATCATTTAAAATTCATATATTCAAGTTCCATAACGTGGCACACTACTCAAACACTTAGCCAAATTTATCTAATTGTTCAAGTGCCAATTTTAAAATTATAACAGTATTTTAAAGTACTTAGACATGGGTTTAATTTTTGATTTTTGAACACCAATTAGATAAAAATATTTTTTATAACTTTTCTGTTTAACACTAAGGTCAAATCCTAGAGTAAAAGGGTCATTTATTTTAATTAAGTGAGAATCATTCAGCACTTTACAGAGAAAAGTGAAGAATTTAGGCCTCTGTTGGTCATGGTTTTGGGGCATCAATTCAAGGCCTATAGTTCTGATATTTGGTGAGATTTTGTTTTAAGGTATCCTCTAAAAGTTTCATGTTTTATGCTAGGGAAAATTGTTTGGAAAAAGTCAGTTATTTTGGCCAATTTATAAAAAGGATTCAGTCAGCTTAAAAAGAGTCTACAAAGTGGGTTTTCAATATAGAATTCTCAAAACTTTTTAGGTACCATCCGAGCGTATTTTGGGCTGATTTTTACTCAATATTTGGTTTAATATATTAGTTACATTTTTCATGTTTACCACTTTTGCATTTGACTAATAAAACTTTAGGTTTTTGGTCTCACAAAAATATGTGACAGAAAAGTCTATCAGTCACTGAACCTCAACAGTGACTTTGGGAGCGGCTTTGACCTATCAAGACTTCATATCTCTAGCTCATATTTGGTGGACCAACAGATAAATATGTCTTTTACAAATTTTACATTTTGACCTAAGCTCGGTTCTCACTCTAACTCAGGTTGTTTAGGTCTGTAACTCAGAGTGATCAAGATGTAATACTCTTTGAAAAAAATGAGATATTTGGAGTTCTACCCATCAAAATCACTTCAAACTAATTTTGTATGAACGATAACTCAAAAAGCTAGGTCTGGATATAAAAAAAAATTAAGATTATTTTTCTACAATTAGTTATAGTGATTTAAAGTTGGTGGCAGAAACTAAGTAAGTCCATAAAATTAGATAACTTAGGATTTTAATTGCTTAGCTTGTGTTGTGTGCATTCTTGATGTGTTTTCTTTGTATGAATGTCTTAAACTCATATAAATCAAAACTCCAAAACATGTTTAAGCCATAAAACTTCAAAACATACACATGCAAGCACATATAAAGCACCATCTTGCCCTAACAGTTCACTACTTGCATCTACAACGTCTTTTTTTAGTTATTCTTTATTTCTTTTTCTTAGGGTTTATTGTAGAGATGGATTAAAGGGTATCTTTAAGAAAAATATCAGAAGGTTTAAGAAAATTACTTACCTCTTTTGACGCTCAAAAAGTTTGAAGAAAAAAGTGAACTTGGCTTTAATGGAATTCCTTGGTTCCTCCTAACTCCTCATTCCTTCCTTTTTTCTTCTTCTCTCTTTCTTTCTTTGTAAACACTTAGAGATTTTTGGATAGCCCTCTCTCTCACATCTCAGCCGAAATACATGAAGGAGAGTGAAGGCTAAGGTCTTGTTTTATAGAAAAAAATATAATTGAGTGTAATCACTACTACAACAATAAATACTCACTCAAAAAATTAAAAAGATCTCAGTTTTTAATTACATCATGATTAAAAAAAATTTAAAAAAATTAATCTTAATTTATTAAATAAACTGAGAATATATATATTTTTAATCTCAGTTATTAAAAATATAAAATAATAAACTAATTTTTTAATCTCAGTTGCTTTTATAAATAAGATTACAAATATGTGGGAAAAAAAATTACACCTCTACTCTCCCGATACATCTAGAGTCCCTGCTATTCCACACAATCTAAGATTATGCATTATCCCTTCCCTCTCTCACATGATTCTCATCTCAATCCGTCGCCTCTCTCACACAATTCTCATCTCATTTCGCCGCTCGCGCATACTGAGATTAAGCTAGCCCCAGCGCTCTTTGCTTCTCTCATCTTCTCCATAGTCTCAGGCTTCTCAATCTGCCGCTCGCGCCACCACCGATCACCATCGTCGCTCACACCACCGCCGATTCCCATCGTTGCTCACGCCAATATTGCCACTCGCCACCGCCTCTCTCATGACTAGTAATCCCACGGTCGCTCGCCATCACTCTCATAGTAACTCCCCCCTTTGATTTCATAGTCATCGGTAAGTCTCTTTCTCTTTCTCTTACTACCATAGCCATCTGGGGCTTAAATCAACCCTTTTGGCTTTAACTCAAAGTAATCGGTAAAGTGGACATCATCTTGATGCTTTATTAGAAGAGATTTCATAGTCATTATTTATTGTGTTGAAGAGTTTTCTGTGCTAAATTTCATTGAGAATTTATTATCTTTAGGTCAAATTATCTGTATTGTTGAGCTAATCATTAGAGAACTAGCAAAATGCACACGTTGACAATCTACTTTGAAAAATAATAGTTCAAAATTTTGGTGCAATGTGATAATCCTTGTGAAAATATCAATGTAGGAAAATATGGTTATGAATATTCTGATTAGAATATTCTTGTTTGAAAGCATGCTCCAATTCCAGCATTAAAAAGATGTTAATGTTGTGCCAGGTTCAAGTAGGAGAATTTGGGAGACATCAAGAACTTTAACTATACTCTGGAAAATATTTTACAGAGACACAAGTACATAAACGAGACTCAAGTATCAAATAAAGTTCCATGATCAATAAGTTCTTATATTGAGGCAGTAATTTACATTACAAAGGTTTAGCAATATTTGTGCAAAACAAGTATAGCAAAATTGTGGAAATTCTGGAGAAATGCAAAATTTAAATTCATTTGTGGCAATGTTTGGCACATTGCTCTCCTTGAATGTTTTAAGTGTATTATCAAGAAATAAGAGTAAGAGAACCTTAAATATCATGAAAGATAGTCTATCATTAAGATATATCTCATTTGGTGAAGATGAATGCTTGCACAAATCTACGGATGTTCTCGTGTTGTCATCTCCATTCAGTTTTGTGGGATGCAAGATTATGATAAATGCTCAGAGTAGTTCTCATCTCTATCAACATTGGGTCTAGGGTTGAGATAACTTCAAAGATGATGGATTTTAACTTCAAATATTAGATATTTATGATGAACATCAAGTTTAAAAAATTGTACCTAGTGCACAAAGTTCCTACTTAAGCCAAGGTAAGGCTAGTTGTGGAGAGTTTAATTCTTATGACTCGAACCTGAACATGAGATCGATTATGTTGTGTGTCAATTATTTGCTCAAAGTGAAGGCTCAAGTCCACAACTTCAATGTTAATAGACCAAGTTTTAATCGAAAACTAGTGTCTCCCTCTTTGAAGATCAATTATAGTGAATTGCAATTGTGAGTTATTTTCACTATTTTGGATAATTAGTTATTTTCATTGTTTGTTCCATATTACCTCGATTTGGGACACATATATGATGAAAATATTGGATATAAAATGAAAAATCAATAAGGATGCAAGGCAATTTGAGAATGATTCAACAGCTTGTTGAGAATGATTCAACAGATTGGATATAATTAGTTATTTTCACTGTTTCTTTATTTATTTCTGCTTCAAATTCCTCCACGTCCCATAATTCAGATTCTCCCTCCCTCCCTCTCTCTCCACGCGCACGCACGCATGCATTTATAAGATATTTTATTTCTATTTGAAACGTACAAAACATGAAGCATTTAATATGCCACCTAATCTTTTTATCTATTTGTGTAGGACAAAATATCTTTGAACTGTTCATTAATCACCGTTGATTATCAATAAGATAGCCTTATGTCAAATTTCTTATTCTTATATATACTCATTGTATGTACTTTGATTTGGAAAGCTATATATTTCATGAATTATCATATCAATTTTTATAGTATATACCATAAACACAATTTTGTTGTCACACGTCAAGATGAATCTGATGTTGATATATTATCTCTTAAGAACTATATGGATGCCCAGTACTATGGACTGATCAGCATCGGGTCACCCCCACAGAATTTTTCTATCATATTTGACACTGGCGGTTCCAATCTCTAGGTTCCCTCGTCAAAATGCATTTTTTCTGTGAGTTCTTCCAAAAGTTAGTTTTGCAAATTCAAACTTTTCTTCTCAAAGATGACCTAATAAATCAGAGTTATTTGTAGATCGCTTGCTTATTCCATCTCACGTACAAGCACACCAAGTCCAAAACATATCAAGAAATTGATAAATTTATTATTTTATTGTCCCAAATTTTAATTTTGATGAATGCTAGTCTAGACATTATTGATTTGGTGATTTCCAGTTCACAAGTTTCTTGACATGATAAAAGCATGTGACATTTCGAGAGCAATATCAGATTTTTGCTTTAATATTTTATTGATATGTAATTCAGAAAAATCTTGTGCAATACAATATGGATCTGGATCAGTTTCTGGCTTCCTCAGTCAAGATAATGTTGAAGTCGGGGATCTTGTGGTCAAAGATCAAGTGAGTTATTTTTGAGTTCTAATATGGAATTGGGTTTTGACTATCTGCTTTTGGTGATAGCTACACAGAGGTGCTTAATTTTTTCAGGTTTTCATGGAGGCTACAAAAGAAGGAAGTCTTACATTTGTAGTGGGAAAGTTTGATGGAATACTTGGACTAGGCTTTCAGGAAATTTTCGTTGGGGATGTGGTGCCAGTCTGGTATTATTTTGTAAAACTTGCCTCGAAGTTTGTTTGTGAGTTCTTTATTATGGTAGCAAAGAAAACTGTCTTCAACCCATCTATTCTTCTGCACTTCCAATGTCTTAGACACTGGTTCTTGATTGACGTAGGTACAAAATGGTGGAACAGGGTCTCGTAAATGAGGAACTCTTCTCTTTTTGGGTTAATCGGGATGCAGATACAAAAGTTGGTGGTGAGATTATTTTTGGTGGCGTTGATTCAAACCACTTCAAGGGGGAGCATACTTATGTTCGCATCACTCAAACGGGTTACTGGCAGGTGTGTGAACATTAAATTATAACATTTCAGTACTCTTTGTTTTGTTTCATTAATAGTTTTTTCTTGCTAAAAATATTTTATTTATTTGTCTTGACTAATTTTTCAATTTGCAATGGAAGATTTTCTTATTGGAAACCATTCAACAGGTGATTTCTTGGGCATGTATAGATCCGGTGCTAACTGGTTATTAATAAAAGGCTGGACTTGTTGGCTTTTTTATTATTTTCAAATTCATATTAGTCTGTATTTTTTTTGTAAAGTCCATAAGCTTTTATTGTAAAATATTACGGTGGCGAGACCACTGTTGTTGGTTTGTTGTCTCTTAGAACTAAGAGTGATTGATACTGTCCATGAGTATAGAAGTAAGCTATAAATTCACTTCAAACTTTGTTATCAACCATACCATCTTTTGGATTTAACTATATATCTTTGAGTTAACCCTATGCATAATGTTGTTCTTTTAGCAAAACCATTTATAGATGAATTGCGTGTGGCAGGAAGTATATGTGGTGACCAATGAAGAATGCCAAGAGAAAGATACTCAGAGCCTTTGGTGTTTCATGATGGAATGCTAGCTTTTTTGCCCACTCAATTGGCAACTCTTTTATGTGGCTTCTCCCAGGCATATTCCTAGCTATTTTAGACTTTTTGTGGGCATTTTCTAGTCATTTTTAGACTATACTGTGGGAATTTTTCTCCCCTACATGATGGTTATTTTTTTGGGGAACTTAAAGTGTGGTGTGAACTTGGGCATATTAAACAATATTTTTTTTAATCTTAATTTGGAATATGTACGAATTATATTTTAAAATATATGAGTTTTTTAGCATTTCTTATATATGATGTGTGCGATTGATTATTGATATTTGTGATGAAAATATTAGGTCAAGTTCGGCTGTGTATACTGGATTGGTTGTGTACTTCTTTTGCCTCTCTGATGTTATAGTTAGCGTTATACTGGATTGGTTGTGTACAGTTTTTACGGCTTTTGGTTGTGTTGTAGCTTTTGGTGTGTTGCTCGATACTATTGCAAAAGCTAACAGTTTAAATGCATGTTGTATATATTTTATCTCGATTTTTGACAGAGATTAAATGTGTTTTCCATCCTGGTTTCTGACTGAGATTAAATGTATTGATTATCTCGGTTTTCATCTGAGATGAAATGTGTATTTATCTAGGTTTTGGATCCTTTCGGTTTCAATTTTTTACTGCGATTAAAATCATTTTTACCTCGATTTTGGATCGTTTTGGTCTCAGTTTTTTACCGAGATTATAATTTTTTTTTCTCGGTTTTAAATTTTTTTGTCTTGATTTTTTATCGAGATTAGAATTTATTTTGTCTCGGTTGTTGACTGAGATTAAAAATAGTTTTTATCGCGCTTGTTTATCGAGATTAAAAGTATTCATTTTTTAATTTCATCCGAAAATATCTCTGTTTGTAACCAAGATCGATTCAATAAGATCTCGGTTAAAAATCGAGATCTATTACAATTAATGTAGTAGTGAATTATTACTTAAGTTTAAGATTTGAATTTTTTTAGATTTGAATTGGTTGCATGGGAGGTGGGATTAATAGAGGCTTACAAAAATAAGATTTTAGGGCAGGAGGTTTCGGCCATGCAGTGTTTGGGAGATTAAAAGGCTGAATTGGTAGTTAATTTGGGTTTTAATTTGTATTTTGGTATATTTTTGTGAATATATATGTATAAAATATTAATTTTATGTACCATTTTGGTATCTAACCCTACTAAAATCTATTATATTAATATATTTATAATTAATTTAGTCTTTTCATGATTTATCATAATTTTGATAGCATTTAATTAAACAAGTGTATGCTTTTAAACTAAATTAAGCTAATTTGATTAGAATTGACTTTTTGACTAATTATTTATTGAATAGAGAGTTTAAATAATTATTTATTTACTTTTGTTGATCTATATTATTATATTAGTATGTATATTACTTGTATAAAAAGTATTTGGTCAAAATAATACTTAATTTATACATTTTTTTTTATTTTTAAGTTTAAAAAGGTAAAATTAGCTTTTCGGGCACATTCTCCTAGGTGGCCGGCCATGCAAGGGCAATTTGGTTGTTTTTGTTATTATTTTATATTTTATTAATTAATTATACATAATTATTTGATTTTGGGTGCTCATGTGTTAAATTTTGAATTTTTAAAACTTTTTGCTGTATTATGGGCAAAATGGTCATTCTACCTTAATTATGAAATTTTTTAATTTTTAATTTAATATTTTATGTTATTTACTTAATTTAGGCCGTTCTGAGACTTTTCTAAGTATTAAAGTTTTACCTCTGAGTATCTGGTCTTTCTGGGGTTTCCGAGTCGAATTAAGATTTCAGATTGAGTTAGGGTTTTCAATCTTTTAACGACCTATGATCTTGTTAACTAACCATCGCTAAAACTATGATTTGGGTTGAATGGCTAGCATTAGTTGTTACAATCTGGGTAGTTACTACTAGAGTCCGAATCGGGGTGTTATACAAATAATTTGTACTAGTCGATGTCAAAACTAATTAAACTTGTGTAAATTCACATTTTTCATAACTCTTCAAAAAGTCAAATTTAGTAATCATGATATACTATAAGTTTATTCCAACTCAAATTGAATTTGAGACAAAATTTTTAACAAAAATAATGTATTTACAGCCATGGATGATTAAACTCGTGAGAACTATTAGTGCTCTAATACCATAAAGAGAATTTGAAAAGATTAATTTCTTATTTCATGAGAACGTATACAAGATGATGTCTATGTATATATAGACTTCAACACTACCGTTATAATATAATTGAATAAAAGTATTTAACAAACTTTTACTAACTAACTAACAGAATATTAACCGGTGCTACAACTGCAATCTTCGGTTAAGGAGATGTGCATTTTTCACGAGCACTCTTCTTGGATTTGATCTTTATCAGGATCAATTTATATGCACTTCAATTAATTTTGGAACTCCAAAATTAATGGTTGGGCAAAATGATAAATTATTAAGTATTTATAGAATACCATGTAGGCAATAACTCGTGGTATCTCTTGATAAATAAATAAATGCAACTCACATCATGTGAGTCATTACTTATTTCCTAATTATTCAATAAACGTGAGTTATCATTTCTCTACCATAAAATTTATCGTCACAATATTAAATGAAATTTTACATGAAACTACTACATGGTACTCTAAGAGACCGAGAACACTGAATAAATATTCGGTAAATTCTCAAATAATTTAAAAAACATGAACTCGTGACCACTAAAGAGCAAAACTAATGACGAATTAACTGAAGTGGTAACTATCGAGAACTAATTTACTAAACCAATAACTCTATAAACTCGTAAAACTTACTCATAAATTTATCCGCAATTCATCATGTATAGTCCAAATTCACTTAAAAAATGGTCCACATCACAAAGTATTTAATTTAGACTATTTATTTTAAACTATTAGTAAGTTTGTAAGTATTATGATTTTTAACATTTTTTTGAAAATCCTTTTTAAGAACATTTGACTATAGAAAATCCAATTCAATGCATTTTCACTCTAAATTGGTCATGTCATAGACAAATTATTAAATACTCATGAAATACTATGTAGGTCATATGATATTTTCAACAAATAAATAATTACTATCAAAATAATGTGAGTCACTAATTGTTTCTTAACTACCCAACAATATTGGTGAGTCATCATATTTTTACCGTAAAATTTGTCATCACTATATTTGTTGAGAGTCGGATTTTATTTTGGGACAAAGCCACAAAGACAATGGCTTTGGATCTTCAATATTTTAACAAAAATTAAAGTCTCAATTTTATCATACTTTTTATTGTTTGTATTATTTTTTAAATTTATAGTTATTTTTAAATGGTAGAATGATTAAATGCCATAATTTGTATTTTATTATATTTGTTTATTCTATGTATAAAGCTTTTGTTGAATAAACTTTTCTAATTTTCTATTTGTTATTTTCTAAAAAAATTTGTACAAAAAAATATAACTTGTATAAATTGAATATTGTTGAATTGTAAAATAACAAAAAAAATCTAATTAATTGAAACTTTTGTAATAATTTTTTATAAAATTACTATATGTATAAAAAAATTATAGACCCTTTTCTGATTTAGGCCCAAACTCTTCATGTCAACTCTATTGATTATACTATGTGAATTTATTACATGATGTTTTGAAAGCAGTGAATAATTACTCTATGTCAAATCAAGTCAGGCAATAATAGAGTTGATTTTATCTTATTTTTTTATTAAATAACTTAATTATGTGAATAATTTAGTCAACAAATTTTATAAAATAAAGAATTTAAATTTAAAAAAATAGATATGAGCTCGACTTGACACAATGTGCCTTTGTGACATCAACCATTCTGCCCTCCTTGATTGGTCACTTTTGAACAAAAGTAGATAAAAGACACTTAGGCTTTGTTTGGTTTAAGCTGCTTAGCTTTTTAGTGGCTTTTTTTTTAGATTCTTCTTTCTCCTATGAACTTTTTAAATTTTTTGGACTAATTTTTTACTTTCTAAATTCATCATGATAAAATAAGTCTAAAAACATAGTCAAAAAAGTTTTAAAAAATCACTAAAAACAGCCACATAAAAGCCTTTATGTGACTTTTTTTCGTTCTATCTAAATTTTTTTTATTTTTGGTTTATTTTTTTTATTTTTTTTATTTCTTATAACAGGAGAAATTTTAAAAATATCATCCTTTGAACTAATATAATAAAAAAATTCACTAAAAGATGAAAAAAAATCATATAAAAAAAAGCTATCAGCATGTGTTTTAGCTTTTTAATTTTTGCATTTGTTGAAAAGTTTGAGAAGTTAAAGAAGTTTTATTTCTAGTCAAAATTACTTAAAAAATAAAGCCTTAACTTATGTTTGGTTTAACTTTTTAAGAGATTTTTTACTTAAAAATTTTTAAAAAAGTTCACTGATTTTGTTTATGTTGGCTTTTTTTTATATGTTTTTATATTTATCTTTTTATAATAAGAGTTAAAAATTATAAAATTTACAAAAAAAAAAAAAAAACTAATCCAAACACAACCTTAATCTTTTGAAATTAGCACGTGATTAACTTAGTCCCTCTCAATAATAGAGAGTCGTGAAGTTATTAACTTGTCCTTTTCTCTAATGAAAGGCAAATATTCAATCCTCTCATATTGAAAGAATAGATTTTTATTGGCATCTATCACTAATTATAATTATACATAAATTAAAAAGAAAATTATAAAAATAATTACGTAATTTGATACAACCTGTTTATATCAATGGATAAGAAATGTAATGCACGATATATTTTATAAAAATTACAATTATGATTTAAAAAATACAAAAAAATTTGATATCCAAAATTTGAACCTCAAAACAAATTATGTTTTTTTTGCTCAAAGGTCATCTTGGTGCTTTGTATTTTTTTATATCTCTTCTTACATTTTTACCTATTCAGTTCACTTTCTACACATATTTTAGAATTGCTAAAATCCCTATTTATGAACAAACTTAAAGAATTGGAGTTCCAATATAATTAATCTTACATTTTTACCCAATCGGT
The DNA here is from genome assembly GCA_034768845.1 of Heliamphora exappendiculata. Taxonomy (NCBI): domain Eukaryota; kingdom Viridiplantae; phylum Streptophyta; class Magnoliopsida; order Ericales; family Sarraceniaceae; genus Heliamphora; species Heliamphora exappendiculata. The sequence continues at coordinate 57,446 of JAOTRH010353575.1, read as the reverse complement.
TCACTTTCTACACATATTTTATAATTTCCAAAATCCTTATTTATAAACCAACTTAAAGAATTTGAGTACCAATATAATTAATAAATCCTATATAGATATAAGACTCCTTGTAAATTCACAGCTCCATTAAATAAAATTAAGATTTATGAGTTTTGTATAATATAAGACATATACCATAGAAATTAACTGAATAGGTGTGATCATTGTTACCAATAGTCACAAACTTATGCATATAAAAAGAATAGGAATTGCATAAGAAATGTGAAATTTCTATTCTCTCTATCCACATTTATTCTTGTACTTGAAATATTAGAAAATTCGAAACTATTTATGTTTGTCTTCGTTATGTGTATCATTATGTCAAATAACAATTAATTAAAATTGTGTTTCATTGTATTTTGGTGTGTATCATTCTGTCAAATAACAATTAATTAAAATTGTGTTTCATTGTATTTTGGAGACGAATCCATGATTAACCTAGTACACACCATTCGGTGGGGGCGAATATCATCTTATAAGAGAAGTATTGCCCTAATGCCCTTTGAAGCAATCTTAAATTTCTCTCTATCTTTATCTTCTTCTGTCATAGTTCCAGATTTTGCACCAATAATTCAACCACGGCCTTAAAATAAACCCAAATCGACGAATGACGTCACAATTCATAGTCTTTTTGGTTCGAGGCAAAATTTAATTCAATATTTTATTTATTTTTTGGTATCTATCAAATTGCATTTAAACAACACAAAAAGTATCTTACGAAATGTCTCTTAAGCAGATATATACATGCAGTGCAAATTCAGATAAAAAACATTATAGTCTGAACATTTCGAGAAAATAAAATATTGAATTATTTTCAAGAAAGTTTCCAGAACTCACTTCTATCCTCTCACTCACTTATTCTTCTACTTGAAGGATTAAAAAATTCAAAAGTATTTGGGTCTATCTTTGTTATGTGCAAAATATCGTCAGACAATTGAGATTCAATTTTATTGCATTTTAGAGACGAATATTCACAGTTAACCCAGTGCACATCATCTGGTGAGGGTGAATATTGTCTTAAGGAAGCATTGTCCTAACGCGCCTTAAAGCAATTCTTAATTAAACTCTATCTTTATCTTTTTTCATCATATGTTTAGATTTTGCACCAACAAAAATGTCGCATTAACATCTATCCACTTGCTAATAAGAAACATGTAATTAAACAATAATGTGATCGCATTCTTATTAAGATGACACGCAACACATTAAAATCCGAAGATGTTTTCTCTTTTTTGTTTCTAAACATTTAAGACGAAATAAATTGTCTAAATTGTATGCAGGTTCGAGATAACGTCCTTTACTAACTAGTTTTTGAGTAATTGTTGGTGCTCTCAAAGTACCCTGTGCTAATTCCACTGGTACTCTTATCGCGATGATAAATTTTATAATAAAAACATGATAATTAATTTTTATTACATAGTTAAAACAAAAGATGAACTGCATAAATAATGTGTTACAATTATTTATTTATCGAGAATACCATGTGAGATTATTTACAGGATATCCTAGATTATATCTATTAATATGCCCTATTTTCTCTATAATTCTGCTATCCACACACACCACAACAAGACACTGGCCTTTATTTATATCTAATGGTTCCCGACACTTGAAAAGGCTTTAAAAGCTTACCTAAGGCTCATAGCATTGCACACATTATCTTATTTGGACTACATGGAAAATTAATGATTGCCAAGCTGCCCAAAGAAGTAAAAATATGACAATCAATAGATTAAATGAAAGAATGGTTAAGGAACGAGGTTAAAGTCAGAACAAAAGTTCCATTAAAAAAATATCAAATAAGAAAAAAGATAAATCAACCCATGATTTGACGCCAAACATAGCCGAACATAAGATATTGAGAGCAAAAAGATAGTAAGTTATGTAAAGATTTCGCACCATATATGCATTCATACACTACGGTTAAAGTAAATTATTACAATTAGGAGTTGTTTTAGAAAACTAGATTAATATAAAGTAAATATTTAATCCTCTCTTCTCGATTAAACATGCAATTACGTGTTGTTTTAGAAAGACTAAAGATAATTTGATGAGTGATTCCATTTCTATCTTCTTAAAATGGTAAAGAAAAAAGAGATTTCAAGTTTCATTTTATTCAACATTGATAGATTAATGTTGAATAAAGAATAACACAGTGTTTAAAAACTATATAATAATTATTTTATGCTTTTATCTTACATCGTCAAACAATTATCACGCACTTTAAACATGCGACATAAATGCATGTCCTCGTAGTAATTAGTAAAATAGAATGTAATTAAATAATAATATGATCGCATTCTTATTAATGTAACATACAACACGTTAAAATTTGGAAATGTTACTTTTTACTTAACATTTAAGAGAAAATAAATGTGTTTACATTGTACCCGGGAAAAGCCATTCATTAGCCATAAGCCCTTCTGAGAGAATTACTCGGTGCTTTTGAAATTACATTATATAATACTTTTAATAAATAAAAAATGCATACTAAGTGAGTTTTTTTTTGCGTATAATTTAATAAAAGTTGGTTAATATGATCTCACTTGAAGTATTTTTTACTATATCATTGAGTGATAGCACTCTATAGACGATGATACTCCGAAATTATCCAATAATTATCGTATGCGAGAGAGTTTGTATTAATGTAATAACAGTGTTTATGATGTTTTATTTGTTACATATGATAAAATACTCTCATGATCATGATCTTTTCAGATTTTTTAGGAATTTATTTTATAGGCTAAAAGGGAGTTCAAAATGAATGTTTGGATAGTTTATTTTGTAGACTATACAAATAGTACCATTTATATATAAAAAAAAATTTAAACCGGTCGAATATCAATAAATATGTAAACAAAATAAAAACCGTTCATAAAAAATAATTTTACAAAATAAAAAATGAATATGTTTAGGAACTTATAAAAATTAATTTGAACTAAAATTTTATATTAATAATTTTTTTGTAAAACTTAATAAATAATTTAAATTGTGGTTGTGACATATATTCTAAACTCATAAAATGAATGCTTAAAGAACATTGAGAAATCTCAAAAGAGAGCTTATGGTTTGATTAAGTGCACAAATTTATAATTAAAAACTAATTACGAATTATTAATTTTTACCAATATGATGATGCTTTGTGTCCTTAAATTTTGTTCAAGGCGCTTCTTCAAAAGCAAATTATTAGATATTTTCATAGTAACACGTAAATAATATTACATAATACTTTTAATAAAAAAATTATCACAATATATATAATGTGAGTCATTTTTTAGTCATGATTGACAACTATGACTTTTTAATTTTTTTTAACTAAAAACGTTAAAAAGTTAAAATTGCTCGTTTGGCAAAAATGTAATAGCTAAAAAAATAAAATGTCAAATCAAAATATAAAATTTTAAAATATTCTATTTAAACTATCACCACTTTTAAAATACAATAATACATTTTATTCAAGACTTATTTACTATCCTACCAATTACATATAATTATTAATATTAAATATATAAAAGAATAAAATTATCCATTTAAAAAAAAAAGTAAAAAAATTAACTTTTTATTCAAATAACTAATTTAAAAAAAATTAGCTTAAAAACATATAAATTACCAAATAACCTATTTGAACCAAATTTAACTTGTTAATTAAAAATACAAAAATAATAAAAAAATTAATTTTTAAATTAATTACTAATTAAATTCTTTATTTGTTAATTTTCAATAAAATGAGCCATATTATATACCTTTCATAAAATTTATCACTACTGCAACGAATATTACTCCTCTTTGAATTGGTTCAACACTTGAAATTCTGACTTCATTATTTTTTCCAATATCCACAAAAGAAAAATAAAATAAAATTGCTTTACCAATTGCCGACGCCTTTTCACCTTCCTCAAACTCTCAAATAAGACACCCATTTCTTCTCCTCCTCCTCCTCCTCCTCTCTCTCTCTCTCTCTCTCTCTCTCTCTCTCTCTCTCTCTACTCTCTTGGAGGGCCGCCGCCGTGCAGCAGGAGAGGAAGAGTTGAACGAAAAGGATGAGGTAAAAGCTCTGTCGAATCTTTTATCTTGTGATTTTATATCCTATCCTCTCGAATCTTGATTGAACTGTTATTTTTCTCTGTGTTTGACTTTGTGGGTCTTGGTTGAATTGAACTGTCCAGACCCAGGTCAATCGATTTCTGAAACTTGAGAGTCGAGATTTTTTGCTCAATAAGATTAGTTATGTGTTACAAAAAAAAAAAAAAAGTTTTTTCCATCTATTGATCTCGAGTTTATCTTTAGGATTAGTCTTGTATTTGTTTGTTTTGTTTTGTTTTGCTTTTCTTTTCTTTTTTTTTGGTGGTTGGTTTTGGATCACCGCCTTAGCTAGTTTCGGTTACATGTCGAATATGATTTATGTATTTTCCCTGGAAAGTTAGATTTTCTCAGTTGTTTTGTAGGAAAATCGGGCATGAATCAGTTTAGGCATGTTCCCAATTGTGTCCTCATGTTATTTGGTCAGATCTGACTCGATGGTGTGTCATGAATTTGATGGGTTTGTTTTGAAGTTGTTTTCCTTTTCCTTCTTTCTTGGGGCTTATCTGGTACTATTATTTGGATCGATTTTAAACATCCTCTGTATAAAATGGAAGAAAAAATGAAAATTGAATAGTTTTTTTTACCTTAGTTATGTCCATGGCTCTCTCTCTCTCTCTCTCTCTCTCTCTCTCTCTCTCTCTCTCTCTCTTAAATAAACACATGAACCAATTGATACTGATTTGTTGATTAGATCTTGATTGTAATTGAGCTTTAGTTATTCTTCTTCATATGGATATTCGCAGGTTTGGAGGCTATAAGATTTGAACCATTTAGAACTTGTATTTTGTATAGTGTTCTAGAACTCGTAGTTCGGTGGAGGGGTGGTAGTTATATTTTTTATTTCCTTTTGGAATCCTTCCAAGATCGTACTCATTTCAGGGTGTGTTGAACGGGACGATGATAATGTTTGACGAAATGGGTTTTTGTGGAGATCTTGATTTCTTTTCTGCTCCACTTGGGGAGGGAGATCTGGCAGCCCCTCAAACTGAACCGGAGGCAGTTGTGGATGATGATTATAGCGATGAAGAGATTGATGTGGATGCGCTTGAGAGGAGGATGTGGAGGGACAAAATGCGTCTGAAACGGCTCAAGGAATCAAATAGAAGCAAGGACTGTGTTGATGCTGCCAAGCAACAACAGTCCAAAGAGCAAGCTAGGAGGAAGAAGATGTCAAGGGCCCAAGATGGGATTTTGAAATACATGTTGAAGATGATGGAAGTTTGTAAAGCTCAAGGTTTTGTTTATGGGATTATTCCAGAGAAGGGAAAGCCGGTGAGTGGGGCATCAGACAATCTTAGGGAGTGGTGGAAGGACAAAGTGAGATTTGATCGTAATGGCCCTGCTGCCATAGCAAAATACCACGGTGATAATTCTATCCCGGGAAAGAACGAGGGTTCTAATTTGGTTGGTCCTACCGCACACACTTTGCAAGAGCTTCAGGACACAACCCTCGGTTCGCTGCTTTCAGCCCTCATGCAGCATTGTGATCCCCCGCAGAGGCGGTTTCCATTGGAGAAAGGTGTTCCCCCACCGTGGTGGCCTACTGGGAATGAGGAATGGTGGCCTCAATTGGGTTCGCAGAAGGATCAAGGTCCTCCACCTTATAAGAAGCCTCATGATTTGAAGAAGGCATGGAAGGTTGGTGTTCTCACTGCAGTGATCAAGCACATCTCCCCTGATATTGCTAAGATTAGCAAGCTTGTAAGGCAGTCTAAGTGCTTGCAAGACAAGATGACTGCAAAGGAGAGTGCCACTTGGATTGCCATTATCAACCAGGAGGAAGCTTTGGCCCGAGAACTTTACCCCGACCGTTGCCCCCCTTTGTCATCCAGTGGTGGCAGCGGGTCCATTGTCATTAATGATTGCAGTGAGTATGATGTTGAGGGGGCTGAAGGTGAACCGAACTTTGATGTTGAGGAGCAGAAACCCAACAGCATCGATTTGTTGAATATGGGTATGGGGAGAATTAAAGATAGTTTGCCAGGTCAACAACTGTCTCATCCGATCAAGGATGAAGTCATCACCAGCTTGGATTTCACCAGAAAGAGGAAACCAACGAATGAACTGAACACTATTATGGATCATAAGATTTATACCTGTGAGGTCCTTCAATGCCCTCATAGTGAACTCCACCGTGGTTTTCATGACAGGTCTTCCAGAGACAATCATCAATTGACTTGCCCATATAGAAGCAATTCTTCAGATTTTGGACTTCCAAACTTCCAAAGTAACAAAGTCAAGCCGGTTGTCTTCCCTCAATCTTTTGTCCAGCCCAAGCTAGCTCCTCCATCAACCAATTTGATCCAACATTCCTTTGATCTATCAGGACTTGGTGTTCCAGAAGATGGGCAAAGAATGATCAGTGAGCTAATGTCATTTTATGATACTAATATTCAAGGAAACAAACAATCGAATCCCATGAACATCTCAGTTTCCAAAGACCAGACTGTTTTGCATCCTCTTCCTCAATCAAACATTCAGTGTCAACAGGACAACTACATCAATGGTCAAGGGGTTGTGATGGAGGCTAATATTTTTGAAGAAGCTAACTTACCCGTGCCTCACTCGATGTTTTCACAACAGGAAAGCCGGTTTGGCCGGTACAAGGTTTTGAATTCTCCATTTGAGGCGAGCCCCAATGACAATTTCCCCTTGATGTTTGGATCTCCATTCAATCTTCCATCAGTTGATTATCCCGGCCATTTAGCAGGAGTAGCAAGGGATACCTTCTCGAAGTCAGATGTCTCAATCTGGTACTAGCAGACCGAAGGATTGGAGAATGAATTCCCAAATTAAGCATCCCTTACATTCTATGGAACCAGACATTCTCAAGAAGGGGATATATCTAATTGTCATTGATCTTTCCTGGCAAGTGAAATTTTCTTTGGCCAAAATTATTTTACTTAATGGTACTCTGCTCACCATGTAGCTGTAGAGTTTGCAAGGGCTATAGCTGTTCTAGTACTATGGGATTATGGGGTAATAAACAAGTGGGTTTTGAAATGTTTGAACTATACTACATGTTACATAAATAAATTAGTTGCATTTGTTCTCCATAGTGCTGTTTAACATTATAATGCTTAGGTTGGAATCTTATTGTGCTTTGCCATTGATGTTTCTGTTGTGTTGTTTGCTTTTGTTGAATGTTTAAGATTTTTTCATCTCTTCATGCATCTGGTTGGTCATTTACCTGATACAGTTCTTAGCATGGCAAATTGAGTTATATTTTGTTATCATCTAAGATGGGATGGTTTCAGTTATAGCTTCTGCAAGGTTATAGTCATTTTTATTTGTTGGATTCTATCCTACTCTAAGAGTATCTCCAAGTCATTGGCTAAAATAGATAGCTCACTTCTATTTTGCTCACTCCAACAAATCTACTAAAACCTTTGTCCTTTTACAAATGGGTTGAAGGATAAATGGGTTGATTTCGGACCAATCAGTTGCAATCGATTTCGTCGGCACAAGTCGATTTCGGCCAGAAATGGGTCGTCGCAAGTCGATTTCATCGTTACCAACTATTCCGGCGAAGTCCTTCACCATTGGCAGCGAGCTAGTTCAACAAATTATCTCTAATTTCAAAACCCTAGTTCTTTCTTGTGCTAAACAAATTATTCCAAATTTCTAAACCCTAGTTCTTTTGAGTACTAAAATAAAGAGTAGTATTGGAATGCATAAATGAAAAAGTGATTAGCTAGATATACATAACCTTGTTTGATAATTTTGTTGGCTTTTATCCTACTCTAACAAGTGATATTCATAATTGTGTTTGATAATCTGGATGAGATTATGTGGGAGAAATTAGATAAGAGTAAGTAATACTGGGAGGTCATACTTGGATTTTTTTTTGTAATTTGGGAATTATGAATATGATTATGTAAAGAATTATGTATATTGTGAAAAATGTGATTCGTATCCGATTAAAATGAGATAAAAGATGAGATATAAATTGTAGTTATTATTGATTGTTGTACAAGGAGGTGAAATAATTTGAAAAATAATACTAGTAATATAATGGGAAACCTGATATTAATAAGCTCAAGAAGAGTTCGGATTTAATGGACTATTAATTCAAAATTTACGATACAAACCGCGTATTATTAATTTTATCAGATAAAATTTAAATAGTGGGCGCCACGTATCCCCATCGGACCCCTTTAATTTTGAATAACAAACTAGCCAAAGGAACATGGAGAAGGCATTGACTTTTTTGGGGGAAGTGACTGAACTGTTGACACTGAATAGCATCTTTACATTAGGCATAAATATGTATTGTTTGGCAATCAACTTTAAACCGTACGATCCTTTTAATTTGGATAAAAAACTAGCCAAAGGAACGTAAAAAAGGCATTGACTTTCTTTGGGGGGTTAAGTAACATCAAACTGTTGATTTTGAATTACATTTTTACATAAGGCATGTGTAGGTCTCGTTTGGCAATCGGCTTTAAATTATGCATTTTTTCTTTTTGTTTAAAACTCAAAAAGTTAAAAAAAAAGTCTTGTTTGATAATCCAAAGACTTTTAGTCTTCTTGTCTTTTTATTTTTTTACATAAATTTTTTTTATAAATTTTTAAAAAATATCATAACTTTTATTATACATATCTATTTTTATAAATTTTATATTTTTTAAAATTTATTCATCAAAATTTATCAAAGAAATTCATATTAAATATAAAATTATTTAAAAATAAATTTTTAAAAATTATAATTTTAAATTAAGTTTTTTATCTTTTGGTTTAAAATTATTTTAAGTTACATTTTTTAACTTATTGTCTTTTAATTTAAAGTCACTTTTATAATTTAACAAACGAGATTTTTTTACTTACTTAGCTTAAATTGACTTTAAATAAAAAAAAAATTGACTTAAAAGCCATGTTGTGTGGCCATAGTTGTTATGATGTATGGTATATTATAAATTATGAAGGTTTGATTAGTTATCCTTTTGTTTCCTCTATTTGGATGAATAGTCTCAAATCTCAATCATCTATACTATTATTATAATAATAATAAATATCAGGAAAATCACCACAAGAAATATTAGGTAGTGAAACTATGCCACAAGGCTTTTTGTTCAATTAGGGTTAGGCACTTGACTTTTCATTCCATTGTGGAGGATAAAGATGTAATTGGCAACAATATTTTCTCTCTTTAATAAGTAAAAAGAAAAAAAAATGAACTACACTTAGACTTTCACATGATCATTCATGACTGACAAAAAAACCCACTTCCTCTTTGTATCATGAAATCTACAATTTAACTTTTTTATTTGTTGAAATAATAATAATGCTGCTATCAATAAAAATGTCAGTTCTTCTTGTAAAAATTAAAAATAAGAAATTATTCCAAAAAATGTAGTTTAATAACTAAAGAGACATGATTCTCAATAATTTTAGGGCCCGATTGAAAACTAGCTTAAAAGTTAGCTTTTTGCTCTCTTTTTTTTGCGTCTTTAGTTAAAAAATTAAATTTAATTCAAAGTAGATTGTTTAATAACTTAGTTTTTAAGTTTTTAAGTTGGTTGTTTAGATAAAATGTTAACTTTTTAGTTTTTTTGTTCAAATTGAATAATTTTGTTATTTTATATATATTTGATATTAATAATTATATGTAGTTTATACTAGTAGTAAATAAATTATGAATGAAAAATATTATTATATTTTAAAAATAGTTGGAGTTTGAATTAAATATTTTAAGAGTTAGTGTTTTGATTTTACTTTTTAATTTTTTTGTTTTTTTCTGTTTTTGCCAAATATTTTATTTATTTTTTTTGAAAAAAAAGATGAAAACCATAAGAATATTTCCTCAGATTTTTTCCTTGTTCTTAAAACCTAAACCCATATCATTTATTTTACTGCAAAATTTTAGTAACCCCAATTTTTTTCCAGATACATTATGAATTGAAAGATTTGGTTGATTTTCTGATTAGTAGCTTAGCTTTTTCTCCACCTAAATTCTTATTAATTTAATTTTTTTGTGAACCCTATTGGAAAAAGGCAGCTTAATTTAGTTTCTTTGACTTTAGGAAAAACCTGAAGCCATTAAAGGGCAGCCTTTACTTGTAGAAAACAGAATACTTTATTGTTGCTGGTCAAACTAAATGTTCATCTATTTTTATTTAAACTGCGTTTGGAATATTTTTTTATACACTTTTTTTTAGCATTTTTTTAAGGGCTTCTGGTGAAATATCTATATATAATGAAGAAACCATAAAATATTTGGTACAAAAAAAAAAAAAAGAAAAATATCTCAACTTTTAAAGTATATTAGGTCAAATTGAACTAAAATATTCCATTTACTCCCCACGCCCATCACTCCACCTCGACACTTCCATCACCTTCGGCAATCGTCATTAAGCATCTAAAGCGATAACTTTTGGTAACTACTTCCGGCGACCATTGAATGAGAGGTAATTAATGTTCAAATACCCAAAAAATAAATATTTATTGTTTTATATGATCGTGGTGGAAAAAATAGTGATATTGGTAGATATTGTATGATTTTAAGAATATACATGAATTTTACTTTTCAAATTAATACAACAAATAGTTATCCTTGTCTATTTGGTGTGGTTGGTGTTAGAGCATATAATGGCATGTTTCTATTTCGTAAGATTGTCAAAAAAAGTTATTAAAGAGTTACTCAAAAATAGTCTTCCCTAGTTAGAGATAAAAGTGGTGATGTGGTGGCGAGAAAATATAGAAATATATATTGGAAGAGTGTATGAATAATATAAGCAATTCTTTTTATGAAATTGTTTAGCATTAAATTAAAAGACTTTATTTTAAAATTTCTAAAACAATAGAGTTGAAAACTTAAAAAAACTTTAGGATATGGATTGCCCACGTTTGGCAATTGGCATTTTGCCTTTTTGCTTAAAAGCATAAAAAGTTAAAAAATCTCATTTTTTTAATTCATAGGTTTTGAATTTTTTCTTTTTATATAATTTTTTTATATTTTTTAAAAATATCATAATTTTTATTATACACATCATTTTTTTATAAAAATTATATTTTTAAAATCTACTCATCAAAATCTATTAAACAAGACCTATATTGAATATAAAATTATCTTTAAAAAATTTTAAAAATTATAACAATTTTAAGCAAAATTTTTTGCTTTTTAAGTTAAAACCAATTTAAGTTTTTGGCTTAAAAACCACTCATATTTCAACTAAACAAATTTTTTATCTTTTTAGCTTAAAGTGGTTTAAAGTCAAAAAACTCAGCTTAAAATCAGTTGCCAAATGAGTAAATGCATTATAAATTTGTAAGGTCAAATAATTATGTCAAATTTTTCAACATTTATTTAAGAGTTCATATAAAAATAAAAATAAGGCAATAAATTACTAAAAATCCTTTTAATATAAAAACTAAAAAATTAAGAAATGTTGACATATAGAAATTTGAAGAAGACAAATTTTGGTTGTTTGTATGCTTTGGAAAAATAGCTTTCTTTCCTTTGTGACAAATTATCTTCTGATCACTTGTCTACTATTAACGCCGTGTTTGAGTTATGAATTTATAAAGTAATTTATTAAGAAAAAAAAAAAGTACTAAATAAAGAAAATCAGATAAATAAATTTAGCTTCTTCATTCATTTTCTTCTTGTCTTTTCATTTTTGTTCATATATCTCTCCATAATTTACCATTCAAATACAAAATAAAAAGTATTATAAAATGCCCCAAAAAAGGCATAAAAATATTTACACACAAAGATATTCAAATTTTTAGGTCATTATTAGTCATAGTAATGATGACAACAACAATAGTAACAAACAGTCGTAGGAATTAGTTTATGCTTGAATTAGTTTTCTTAAGACTTTTAGTTTAAAATATTTTAAAAAAAATTTACTTATTCAGTCTTTTATTATAATTAATTAGTTTTTTTACATCTTTTTACATGTATTTTTTTTATAAAAAAAAACTCAAAAGCTAAACAACTTATAAAAAAAGCTAATTCAAACACAAACTTATTTAAATTACAATTTAAATACAAGAATTATGAAAAATAATACTCATTCAGACTGTACTTGAATAGTGTAATGATTTGTAGAGAGAAAAAAAATTTTAAAAAAACGATACAAGATAACTAATGGTATTTGGTGTTGTTGAAATAAATTATTGAATTGTTTATAGATATAGTAATTGAAGAAATAATTATTATTATTTATAATAAAAGTTGTGAGTATTTAAAAATGACGGGATAACTTGTAAATAAAATTAGTTATTTATAAAAAAAATAATTATTATAATTTATAGTAGAAGTTGTGAGAGTTTGAAAAAAATATTATAATTTATTATTAAAATTAGTAGTAAAAAATTATAAGCTACAATTTTTTCAGTAATGCCAAACACCACCAATAAAGTTAAATTTAGGCCATGATTGGCAACCTTAGTTTTTAAAATTTTTGGCTAAAAACGCTAAAAAGTCAAGGTTGCCCCGTTTGGAAAAAAATAAAAAAGCTAAAATATTAAAAAATCAAAACAAAATACAAACTCTCATAATATTCTATTCAAACTCCCACCACTTTTAAATAAAAATATATCCCTAATTCATAACTTATTTATTATTACCACTACCAACTACATATAATTGTTAATATAAAATATATATAATTATTAAATTGTTCACTTTGAACAAAAAGAAAAATAATTTGTTTTTTACTCAAACAATCAATTTTAAAAAAATTAGTTTAAAAGTTAAATTATCAAACAATTTTATTTGAACCAATTTACCTTTTTAGCTAAAAATACAAAAAATCAAAAAAAAAATAGCTTTTAAGCTAGTTACCAATCGATGCTTTAATTATATGATTTATCTATTATTTTTATTTTTAAATTATTTTTTTTTTACAAAATCTTAATCCAAACAACATGAAGTGGAGGAGCAAAAAACAAGAAATGAGGGAAAGGGGAAAAAAAAAAAACAAAGATCAAGAAAATGATTGATCCTTTCAAGGCATCTAGGGCGACCTCTCTTGGGTGTTGGAGTTCATTGTTCCACACTTGAAGCAACATATTTAGGGGAAGAACATGTGTTGGAGTTCATTGTTCCAAGCTGCTCACAAGCCCCTACAAGTGCATGCACCTCCATCCTCTCCAACAAATCCAACACTAACCCACTAAACCCCACATTCATTGTTGAAAAAAATGTTATTATAACTTTAAGGCTTCGTTTGGTTTTCATTTTCAAATAAAATTTTTTATCTTTTTGTTTAAAATTTTAAAAATCAAAAAGTTTCATTTGACAATCCAAAGGCTTTTAGTCTTTTTAGACTCTTTGCTTTTTACATAAGAATTTTTTTATATATTTTTTGAAAACTTCATACTTTATTATACATATTTATTTTTTATAAAAAATTATATATTTTTAGAGTTTATTTGTCAAAATCTATCAATCCATACTTAATATAAAATTATATAAAAATAAATTTTTAAAAATTATAACGACTTTAACTCAAGTTTTTACCTTTTGATTTAAAGCTACTTTAAGCCTAATTTTTTGAATTATTATCTTTTGGCTTAAAGTTACCGTAATGATTTACCAAATGAATTTTTTACTTATTTTGCTTAAAGTGATTTTAAATAAAAAGAGTAACTTTAAGCCAAATTACCAAACGAGGTCTAAACAGAAGTTACAAGTGTTTGTTAAAAATTTAAGCTTATTAATTTCAAAAATTACGTAAAATTTGTATTTGAGAATTTAGATTCACAAAATAAAAGGCAAAAAATTACTATAAGCAAATTTATTTGGATATTCTAAATTTTTTGATACCCTACAAGCTAGAAACTAAAAATTAACTTTGGACAAACAGTCTCGTTGTAACTGAAATTATGAACTTATAAATTATAATTTAAAAAAATTAAAATTTTAAGCATGCAAAAATTATAATGTTTGTTAAAATTATAAATTCACATCTTAAAATAGTAAAACTTATGTTTATTGATTTATTTAGATAAGAAAAAAGTATAACTACATTTGTTTAAATTTTTAAATTTTTTTATATTAAATTACAGACTAAAAATTATAATTTAAGCATGAATAAATACCCCCAACACTTCCTCTATAAATATTCATAGTATATTGTATAAAAGGAGGGATTTAGATTCTCTCCATTTTTCAAATAAATGGAGAGAGTGTCATTTTTATTTTATAGTATGTAAAATAATTTAGGGACTCTCAACTAAAAGTTAAAAAAAAGTAAGTTTTAACATGTAAAATTTATTAATAAAATTTTTAATGCATGAGGTCCAATTGCCTACAACATAGATAAATTTAACACAAATAAATAAATTTATATATAATGCATACAGATAAATTTATCTGTCGTTCTTTTCTAAAATTAACAAATGTTAGACAGATAAATTTATCTGTTAAATCAAATAAGCACAAGTAACAGATAAATTTATCTGTTTCGTGAAACAAGTACAATTTGCTAAACAGATAAGTTTATCTGTTCTTTTTTAGTAATGACAAATGTTAGATAGATAAATTTATTTGTTTAGTGAAACAAACAAAATTTAATTGATAAATTTACCCATCTACTTATTTATACAAAACAGATAAATTTATCTATATATTTTATACATGTTTTAAAAAGACACAATATTCTTTATACAGATAAATTTATCTGTCTGTTTATTTATGCAAGACAAATAAATTTATCTATGTGCTTTATACGTGTTTTAAAAAAGTACAATGTTTTTCATACAGATAAATTTATCTATATATTTATTTATATAAGACAGATAAATTTATTTGTATGTTTTGAAAAATGTACAGATAAATTTATCTGTTCAAGGGACCAACTGAACCTCGCGCTTTAAAACTGAAACTCGCGGGTTAAAATTTTTTTAAGTAGATACAAAACAAAACCGACGCTACTTTAAGAATCTAAGACTAATTTTTCGAATAATTTATTTTAGTAATTTGGTCGGTTTATATTATAGAGTTAATTGAGTATATTATACATACAAAAAATTAAATTGATAAAATATCGATAATTATATGATCAGAATAAGTTTATTGTGTAAAAAAATTAAAAAACAAGTATGATTTTGAAATTAAATTGTAAATTTTTTTTAGAATTAATGTAATTTAATTGTCTAGTTGCATGTATTAAAGTAATTTAATTTTTTACACGAATATTATTTTTGATAACTTTTACAGTATGAACGATTCAGATCATTAAAATAAATCAATGCTAAATATTACTTAATAAAAATAGAGAGAGTTTTAATTTATTTTTTTATAAAATGAAAAGAATCCCAATCCTAAAAGGAGGGTTCTATTTAATTGTGTTCCAAAGTTGAAGCTATGTGATTTCCTTACATTCTCTAATAAAATTTTAAAAAATCAAATATTTTACATTGCAATGAATGAGTTCTAAAAGGAGCCTTTATTCCTTCATCTATACCACCACAGAACCCTACATAAAAATCAGAGTTGCCTTTGATACTATTAACAACAATTCAAGTGATTCACTAGCACAATAACTTAAATAAAGAGTCTAACAGCGCGATCCAAAATACTTAAATCAACTTATTAATAGTAACCTACAAGTTTTTTTATATACAAAATTGAGTTTTTATCTTCCACCGATATTGAATTGGGTATCACAACTTATATTATTATGTGATCCTACTATTTATTTTTAAGTATTACACACGCGATGTTACATCATATGATACTCAAATGTGATCATTAAAATATAATTTATTTCAATTTTGCATACATTAATAAGTTATTGAGTTGTAGTAGTATACAGTTATAAAATTAGAAGTGTTGTGGGGTCATTATTTGACCAATACTCAAGATTTGTTGTACACACGGATGCTTGTACAATTTCTTTTGTTGTAATTTTATATTTTGAAATACTTTGAAAAATAAATTAATATAAAAAGTAGCATTAATTTTTGAAAAAAAGACTCAAAACATTGTACATGAAGTGAGAGAATATACGAGAAGTAAAAGGTTATGTACTGTAATTATATATTTATATATTTATTATTTACTAATTAATTAAGAATTCAATTTACCCTCTATATACTAATAAAATATAACTAATATGATGCGGCTCATCAAATTTAAATCTGCACCAACTCACATATTTGGATTTTTTTTTCGAGAAAGTGGCGTTAAGCTTAAATATATTTATGATCGATAATAGATCGAGCAAAATAGTACTAAAATAATTTTTAAAAAAAAATAAAAAATTCTTACAAAAAAAACAATATTTACAAAAAAATTATATCAAATTTCCACGCACGAGAATACAAATTTTTACGTGAGGACTCAACGATACATAAAACCAAAAAATAAAAAACAAAAACCCTCAACATATTTGGAAATTATTGTATTGAGTTGGACACATGTTTTTTCTCTTTTTATACCCACTATAGAACCCACCCCCAATGAATGAGAGAGAACTTAAATTAGAAGTGGGAAACATAGAAATTTATTAAGTAATATCAAAATACTATATATTATTATTTATGTCATACTTTAATAAATAAAAATTTGTTACGCATACTAATCAGGTTATTTTTTTTTGTTTTCTATTTATCCGATAATAATAAGCTCAAATTATTTTATATTAAATATTTTTTATTATATGATTAAATAAAAATATCACCTAAAAAAAATATTATATGATGATATGAGCTTACTAAATAATTACTCGTAAAACGTGGATTTTAAAAGATCGAGAAAGTGAGACAAAGAACATGGGCGTTGTTTGGAATTATTGTTTTTGCTTTTCAATGTTTTGAAAAGGTAAAGGAGATTGTTAACAGTGGAATAATAAAACTGTTAGATTTTTTTTTAAAATCAAAAAGTGACATTAGATTCACCAAAATCAAGATTTTTTTTTTTGAAAAAAATTATAATAGTATAGGTGTAATGCATATAGTATATTTTAGTATGCATTTATTATTATTATTTTGGTGGTTCTACTTCAATTCAATTATTAAAGGCTTGTTTGGGTTAACTTTTAAGCTAATTTTTTTTTTTACAAAAAAATTGACTTTTAAACTGTACTATTTGATTTTTAAAAAAATTTAACTTTTTTTTCATATCTTAATTCAAAAAAAAAGTCAATACATTTCCGAACACTCTAATTTTTTTCAATAAAATTACTATAATACCTTTACATAAAATAGTCAACTCTATTTACAAAAACAAAATAAATCGTGCCAATATCTCAAACACTACAACTTAAACACTAAAAGTAAAAGAATTTTAGATATTTTAATAAAAAATTATTATAAAAATTTATTTCAAATAATTTAATTTTTTTTATTTTTTATTTTTATAATTAAATTTTTTAAAAGTTAAATTTTATAAGCATTCCAAACGGGTACTAATACCTTTTGACAAATCTATTTTCAAAATAAGTCAATAGTACCTTTAAATAAATAAATAAATAAATAAATATACGTATAAATATATTTAAACTGACAGCTATGCAATCTGTAATGTTTTTCAGATGATCAAATTAATAAGTACCATATTTTTTAATGCTGACTGCGCTTTTTTTAGTTTATAGAAAGGTGCTATGTCTATAATTTTAATATAAATGTTGTCATTGAATTTAAAAACAATAAATCTAATATACGCAGTAAAAATTGAAAAAGTTAAAAATTTAGAGTTAAAAATTAAAAAAATCTCTAATAACTATATAAGAGACATGTATTTAAGAAAATACAAATAAATATGTAAAAAATCTATTAAAAAACACAATTTTTTTTTTAAAAAAATGTCACTTTATTTAGGTTAATCTCTCCCCCACTAATCCTTTTGCTCTCTCTATCCCTCCTATGGTTGATTGAGTATCCAATTTGGACAATTAATCTAAACACAAAAAGACAAAAAAAAAAAACACACAAACAAGTGTGAGATACAAATTAATCTAATTCCAACTATTAATTCAATTTGAACTTTTTATATCTCAAAGTACATCATGATCCATAACCATCAATTGCTATCTCTAATGCTTACGAATTGAGTTTGCACACCCATTTCATTTTACATACACATCAACAAGGTTTTAATTATCTTATAGGCAATATCTATGAGCCATGCGAGAGATATGAAAGGCTAGAGGTGTGGGAAGCCTTAAGGGATTATAAGGTCTCCATGAACGTCCATTGGTTTTGTGTTCACATGCACACTTGACGCTAAAAAATACTTCTAAAAATTCTTAAAAATAATGGCCGCAACTTTCAGATGTTACAACCGTGAACTATTTTGTCACCTCTCTAATGGCCGTTATGTATATATGTCACGATCGTGATATTCTCTTTATTTTTCATTGCAGAACCAACATTTTGTTAACACGGCCGTGTACTTTTTATTAGACTAGTAGTCTCAAAATCATATTTGAACTTTCTGTTCTATTTGTTTGATATTATATGTGCCATTTTTAGAAATCGATAATGTTTGTGAAGTGAAAACTAGTTGATTTTGTTTTAATAAAATAAACGGTAGTTTTCCTAAATTATAGATATTGTGCATTCTGTCTGTTTGAATCCATTTAGACACTGTGCACTAAAAATTTCTATGAAATTTCTACAATGTCACGGTCGCAACCTTTAGTTGCTACGGCCATGATCTTTTTCTACTTATTCTGTAACGATCGCGACCTTCGATTGTCACGACCGTAATCTTTATGTTGATCCAGTATTGCAAATCATATCCCAGAATAATTCTTTGTCTCTGTTTCGAACCTATATACAACATGATGGACCAAAAACTATACAACATCTCCCATAGGATTTTTACCTTTCTTTTGATAAAATTTTTAGTTTCTTTTTGCATGTTTTTACTTAACAATAAATGCAGCATGCTTATATACGAAAACCACATTGCATGACTAGTAGGATCTTGCCCTCTTTAGATAGGATTTTCTTTTTTTGTTTTCTTTTGTATATACTCTCTTTAATCTCTCATTCTGTATTTATTATCTTTAAAAATTTTAAAATAAGAACAAAAAATAGCAAAGTAGAGGCCAACCCAACAGTTGAGCGAAAAAGGTGTCCAACATTTTTTATTTTCGTACCTTAGTCTTCGGACTCTTTTTTTTTCTGGTACCGTTTAAATGACTTGTAACCTACTATTTTGTTTTTCTTGATTTTTCTTAAAAATTAAGTAATGACTCTTTTTTTTTTCGCATGCGTTTGGGTATCTTAAACTTTACATTATAAAAGAAATATTTTCTTTCCCAAAAGAAAGGATAATCAACACATCGTTTTCAAAATCAAAACAAAACGCTCGCAGTTTTTCTGGCAATTATGCTAGAAAAAGGTTTCCAAAAAAAAAAACTCATAAGAGGGCATAACTTGAAATGTCATTAGTTCTTGTTTTAAATTTTTTATTGGTATTCACATTTGCATTGTACATTCTGATGTGCTTGATTCTCAAAATTCCTACTCACTACTACGCCAAATGGTACTATTAGCTGCGGTTTCTTTTGCGGCGGCAAATAAATCGCCATTAAAAATGTACATTATGTAGAGAAAAATGAACCATCGGTAAAAAAAAATTATTAATATAGATTGTAATCAACTGCCATTAAAAATAAGTATTAACGGAGATCATAATAAATTGCCATTAAAATAGTGACAATTACAACAAATTACTATTAAAATAATGATAAAATTTACGGAACATACCTCCGTTAAAATAACTACAAATTTCGCGCGCAGAAATTTGCTCCTATCTTTGCCGGTGGTTTTTTATTTCTGCCAAATTTATTTCCCTCCCACCCAAAATTTTCCCCCTTTTCTTACAATACCGCCCTGCCTTTGCTGATATTCGACCAAAAACGTAGCCCTAGAGGAGTGTTCACTGTTGTTATCTCAGCTCCAAACGGGGAGCCCAAACACGATTTGGATTTTTTCATTCCCACCAAACATCTGAGGCTTGTGATTTCTGCGCCGTTCACCGACGCAGTCCATCGCGTCGTTCAAGGACGCCGTCCACCACTGCGGTTCACCGACGTTGTCAATCGCACTGCTCACCACTTCCGTTCGGCACCGCCGTTACTGCAGTCGTCCACTGCCGCCGTTCACCCCAGTCGAAGGAAGGTATGAGGTTTTGATTTTTGAAGTTGAGATTCAGTTTTCCAATTCACGAGTTCTAGTTTCAATTGTTGTTTTGATGATTTATTGTATTTTGTTTTTTCGTAATTTCAAAACTGTTTGGGTTGTGTTTGTCTGTTGTGAAATTAGTCAATTTATTTTTAGGGTTTGTTTCATATAAAGTTATTTTTAGGGTTTGCAACGAATGGTTGTGAAATTAGTCAATTGGTTTCCAGTGAGAAGTAAAAGGAACAAGGTATCAGAAAATACAACCCAGATTCAAGCTAGTTGAGATACCAGCTTTTTGATTTGCAGGTTCAACAACGAGCTTAATAAGGTGGTTGCAGTTGAAGTTATTGACTTGGAAGAATCGTGAGTATATAGCTTTAGATATGTCTGTTGTTTACAATCTACCCTCTTTTTTTCCAATGTTAAGTATAAAAAAATAAATTGTGGGATGTGCTGCTTCTTAAATTTTGTGAATTAATAGCCAAGTTTTCAGCGCCAGTGTCCTCCTGGTTCATTGCTTGTGAAATGAGATGAGAGCACCTCACTTGTTTGCTGTTTACGCAACCATCTTGGAGATTGTTTAGGTTACTTCAGCATGCTGTCCTTAAGCTATTCTTCTGGTGTCTTTGTGTTGGTGCAGCTTAATTCATTCAGAAATTTGTGGCTTCCCACGTATGTGATCTAGTGATAAAAATTAATGGTTGGTTAATATTTCTTTAATGACGTTGTTCAAAAAAAAATATTTCTTTAACGACCAAGACTAAATCCTCCTAAGATTGAGTTGTCATCTATTTTATCAGGCCTCTTATTAAAACTGGTGGAGAACTTGATTGGTGGAGAACTTGCATTACCTCTTCCTAAAATCCATAGCTGTTGATCTTCTGTTGAAGTCCCTAATTTATTCAAAGTAGTAAATGTGATAGTTCAAGGCGGCTATGATGTCAAGTAGGTTGGGTGAGCAATTTTAAGCATCTTTGTATACTGCTAGCGCCAATCATTTCCCAGTACTGCTTTCCTGTTGGCTGATTTTGCATTATTGCTTTAGCCTCACCGGCCTTTTCCAAAGTGGAGGATATTGTTCATCATTTTCTAGTTTAAGAAACGAATTGTAGAATAGAAAGCATGTGAACGTGCTTTGTAGTGAATTTATCATTGCATTGCTGGTGCAAAATGCATGCTTCCCAATTTTTCATATCTGTACTGGTATAAAATCCTCAAAGGCATTCTTGGTATGAAAAACCGTACCCAAAAGGATAAGCGAGTACTCTTATTTATAATAAAAAGAAAAGCTATACTATTACATTCCTACACTCACACACACACAGAATAATAGTAAAAATATTACTAAGATACATATATATCTAATACTCCTCTCAAGCTGAAACATATATATCTATCATGCCCAGCTTGTTACATAAATATGAGACACGCGAACCCGGCAGGGATTTAGTAAAGATATCGGCCACTTGGTTGCCTGTAAGGACTGACCCAAAATTCACAACACCTTTCTGATATTCTGCACGGACAAAATGGCAGTCAATCTCAATGTGTTTTGTTCTCTCGTGAAATATTGAATTTGTGGCAATATAAATAGCTGAGGTATTATCAACCTAGAGTCTGGCAGATCCTCGAAGAGGGAAGTGTAACTCTGTTAAAATCTGTTGTAGCCATATAATCTCAGCAGTTGCTAAAGTCATAGTTCGGTATTCGGCCTCAGCACTGAACCGGGAGACAACATTCTGCTTCTTGCTCTTCTAAAAAATCAAGTTCTCACCAACAAAAATAGAATAACCAGATGTGGATCTCTTATCAAATGTGCATACAGCCTAATCAGCATCAGAGTATCTTTCTATTCCCATATGATCATGATTAGAAAATTGGATGTCCTTTCCTAGGTTTTTGAGCAAGTACCGTAGGATGCGTAACATTGCTTGTCGATGGGAAACCCGGGGATCAAACAAAAATTAGCTGACTACACTCACTGGATAAGAAATATCCGGACGAATCATAGTAGTAAGATAATTCAGTTGTCCCACTGTTCGGCGATACTGGTCAGGATAGACAGAAGCACTCCTTCCTTCGGTTCTAGTTTGACATTAGACTCCATAGGTGAGTCCACCCTTTTAACATTCATATATCTTGCACGCTCCAGAATGTCAAGAACATACTTTCGCTGAGAAATAAACACACATTTCTTATTCCTTGTTACTTCAATGCCCAGAAAATATTGAAGTTCACCAAGATCTTTCATCTGAAACTTAGTACCTAGAAATGATTTAAGCTCAGCAATTCCTCCACTGTCACTACCAGTAATAACAATGTCATCTATATAGACAACGAGCAATATGCATCCCACTGAGGTATGACGAAAGAATACAGTATGATCCTTTGCAGATTGCTGAAGACCAAACTCTTATACGACAGAACTGAACCTGCCAAACCAGGTCTTGGGAGACTGCTTTAGACCATATAAGGAGTGCTTTAATCGGCATGCATGGTTAGGGGACCCCCCCTGAGCAATAAAGCCGAGTGGTTGCTCCATATAAACCTCTTCCTCCAAATTACCATGAAGGAAGGCATTCTTCACATCGAGTTGATATAAGGGCCACTGATGAGAAATAGCCAGCGATAAGAACAGGCGAATGGAGGCCATCTTGGCAACATGCTAAAAGGTATCAAAGTAGTCAAGATCATAGGTCTGAGCATAACCCGTGGTCACTAAACGAGCCTTCAAATGCTCAAGAGAGCCATCAGAATGAAGTTTGACAGCATAGACCCATTTACAGCCAATCGCAGTTTTTCCCGGAGGAAGACATACTAGGTTTCAAGTATTATTAGCCTCAAGAGCATTCATTTCCTCAATCATAGCCTTTCGCCAACCTGGATGAGAAAGAACATCGACAACAGAGCAAGACAAAATATGCTGATCAAGAGTATTAATATCCTACTGTACAGTAGCCGGTAAACCATTATAGGATGTAGTATATAAAGGATGATCTCTACAACTACGATAAGATTTGCGTAAAGCAATAGGAGAGTCACTTACCTGATCAAAGGTTGGATCCGGGTGAGGAGATACTGACTCGAGTAGAGGAGAGGTGGTGGAGCCTGGTGACACTGAGGAGTCATAGGATGATGTGATAGGTGCCTCAAAAACAGTAGTCGGAGACTCTTCGGGAATATCAACCAGAGGACTAGGCACAATAGATGATGCCACTGGTAAATCAAGGGAGAACTGATACAGCAAAATCTGATCTAGACCATCATCAACACAGGTGGAAGGTGAAGTAGCTGACCCATAGAATGAAGTAGATTCAACAAACACCACATCTCGAGAAACAATAAAGCGTCACAGTCAGAACTATAACATCGATATCCTTTCTGAGTTTTAGGATATCTCATAAATGCACATTTAATGCCCGAGCATCCAACTTTGTCACATTTAGCCTGGTATCTCTCACATAGCAAACGCACCCAAAGATCTTAAGTGGTAAAGAAAAAAGAATCTGCTGAGGTAATAAAACAGACAAGGGAGTTGCACCATATAGGATAGAGGAAGGCAAATGATTAATAAGATAACATGCGGTCATCACAACTTCACCCCAGAAAACTTTGGGGACCCGCATCTAAAACATCAAGGCACGTGCAGTTTTTAGAAGATGTCTATTATTTCTCTCAGCCACCCCATTCTGCTGGGGTGTGTCAGAGCATGATGTCTGATGAATAATTCCATGTGTACGCAGGTAGGAACTCAACAAGCTACCAACATACTCACCTCCATTATCACTATAGAGGATTTTCACAGTTGTACCAAATTGAGTGTAAACTTTATTACAAAAGGCAGTAAACATAATCGATAATTCAGATCGCTTTTTCATAAGAAAAAGATAAGTAGTGCGAGAATAGTCATCAACAAAAGTCACAAAATACCAAAAATTAAATAATGATGTGACAGGACACGGACTCCAAATATCGGAGTGAACTAAGGAGAAAGGACTCATGGTTTTATTATTTTGTCTCGACACATACGGCACACGCAGGTGCTTAGCAAATCTATACGACTCACATTTCAATTGTGTGACTTGACTTAAATTAGGATATAGTTTCTTTAAACTTGGCAAGGAGAGATGACTTAGCCAACAATGTATATTCAATATCTGAGATGATCACCCAAAGCATGCAATATCCAATGTCTCATCCAGCACATACAGGCCACCTACCACTCGTCCTCTACTGATAGTATTCCTCAAAACTAAATCCTGAAAAACACAATGATCAGGAAAGAAAGTGACTTAGCAGTTTAAATCCCTGGTAATGCGGCTCACAGATAATAAGTTAAACGGATTAGTAGGAGTATGTAAAACATCAAAGAGTGTAATAGATGGAGATAAAGTAGCTACTCCATGCCCTTTCACCTCTAAAGTGCCACCATTTGCAACAATCACCCCACTGTGTTTAGAGGTCAACTGATAGAAAGAAAAAGTACCTGTGGAGTGGGTTATATGGGCAGAAGCACCTGAATCTATCACCTATGATCTGGGAGTGACCATACATGTAACTGAATTACCTACAACCGTGGTTGAGGGACTATCAACTGTGTTCCCAATCCTCATCTGGATAAACTGGTCATATTTCTCCTGAGTCATATCTATAGTCCTTCTCTCAGAAAGGCGCCCATGTAGCCTCCAACACGAGCTCTGTAAATTTTCTTGCTCTCCACAATAATAGCAAGATCGAGTGTCACGTCTACCTTTACTTCTGCCTCGTCCGCCATCACGTCTTCTACCTCGACCTCCTCCACGAGATACACCCAGGGTTGTATGATCACCCTGGTTAGCAGCGGTAATACGAGACTCTTCACGACTAACTGCTCTGTTCATCCTCCTGAAGATCTCAAATAAGGAGAGAATATCAGACCCAGTCAAATGACGCACCCACACCTTTAATCATTCATATATGGACCGAGAATTACACCATCAACTCATCTTCTTGAAATAAGAAATACTGCAGGAGTCCTTAGACCCTCAAACCAGCAGTCGGTGAAAAACCCTCAAACCGCGAATCACACAGTCATTGAAAAAGTTATCGGTTGCCGAAAAAGTTATCGAAAAAGAAAAAGGTCGCCGAAAAAGCGACAAAGGGTGATATCGGTGCTAAGCAAGAACAAACGACGTTGGAAAGTGAGAGAACAGGGGCTGTCGACGCTGGAAAGAGTGAGAGCAGAGGTCGTCGGCGCTGGAAAAAGGAAAAAATAGGGTCGTCGGTGTTGGGGGAGGCTGTCGGAGGGTTGTGAAGGGTCACCGGTGCTAGAGGAGGCTATCAAAGGGCTGTGAAGGGTCGTCGGGGTTCGTGGCTTGGGTTTCGGTGGTCGAGGTGGTTGTAGAAGGGTCGTAGAGGTTCGTGGCTAGGGTTTCGGTGGTCGGCGTGGCTATAGAAGGGGGGCTAGGGTTTCGTGGCTAGTTTCTAGGTCTGTTGTTAGGGTTTCAATGGTATGTTGTTGTTAGGGTTTTCCAAGGAAGGTGACAGGTTTCTGGGTCTGTTGCTGGCAGTGGCGTGGCTGGTAGCTAGAGGAGGGAGGCTATGGTTAGGGTGGCTTTGATACCATGTTAACAGTAATGGAAAGTCGTACCCAAAAGGATAGACGGGTGCTTTTATTTATAATAAAAAATTAAGCCACACTATTACATCCCTACACACACACAGAAAATAATAGTAAAGATACTACTAAGATACATATATATCTAACACTTGGTAAAACTGTAGAAGCTCTCTTTGCAGTTACTTCCTTAGATGGTTTAACACGTTTCATTCATTCCATTTATTGAAAATCTCTAATTAGCATGTATTTGTCATTTTTTCCAAACATTCTATTAAGGCATTATACTTATTTCAGGGTGACGTGGGTTACTTGTACCTTGATTTGAGTTCAAGACCAGGGAAGTATCCCAGTTGTGCTCATTTTGCCATTAAAAGGGGTCGCCGCATCTTTGAAACAGGATACCAACTACCCATATGTAATTGATCTATTTTCTCCTCCATTTTTTCCCATCATTTTTTTAAAGACAAAAAGTTTGTTTCTGGTCACTGTTACATGAAGTAATTGTTGACAACTTTGTTCATTCGTACTTTCTATGGCAGTTTCCTGTCATATACTATTTTAACTAGGACATAAATATGTCTTGTTACATAAGCTGTTTTTTAAGACTATCGCAAAAGTGGACAACTAGTTAGGGTGCTGGGTGGAAGGGGGTGCTCCATTTTTCCTTTTTAATCTTCCATGCCCAAAGAGTGTTCACTATTTAGCTACGATAGGTTTCTCAAGAGTGTCCTCAGTTTCTTTAGGTGACTCATTTTTCTCTGTCTCTCTAGGATATCCTGTACCTGAATCTTCAGATACAAATGAACCAGTAATGCATTCACTTAATAGACAGGTAACTTATCATTTAAATAATAATAGTAATAAAATAGTTTTAATACTTACGCTACTTATATTTTTTACTATGATAAAATTAATAAAATACTTAACTTTTTACTTATATTGAAACAGGATAGTTCTGGATTTTTATGCAACATGCAACATGTTTCAGACACTTCTAGTTTTCACCAGTAGAGACTTAATGTGCTATCGATTTATAGTAGAATGTCGAACGAATGGAGGAGTTTTACTTTTTTGGATTTTTACATTTGAGACATTGTTTATTGACAAAATTATTTCGGACATGTATTAGACTTAGAACGTGCTATCGATTTATTTTTGGACTTATTCACTAGCTTGCTCTACTTCTATTTATTTTGTGATTTGAGATTTTAAAAAACTCTTTAAATGTATAAGAATTTTTATTGGTATAATATTGAGTTATGGTAAATTAATTAGTTTTTATGAAGGTTAATATATTTTACTGGATTATAAGCTATTTTGTGGATATGTTTAATACATTGAGAAAATAAAATTAATTTAAGCAAATTACAATTATAAGACTAAGCATTGTAATTGGATTTTTAGCGGTGGTTTATTATCCTCACTAATATTACTAATATTATCGGCAAATATTATATTTATAACTACATTATTAGCGATATTTACAAATCGTCGATAATTTATACAATCTGTGGTGAAAAGTAACTGTTAGAAAAAGTTTACATTAGTGGCGGTAATAAATCGCCGTTTATAGAAAATATTATCGTCACGTGAGGCTAACCGTTGTTAATATAAATGAAACGTCAATTATATTTCCAGCGGTTGTTTACTGTCGTGCAAATCGCCATATATAATACACGGTGGTTGTTGAACCACCATTTTATCATTCTCGACACTTGCATGAACGACGGATCAAAATTTATTCGTCCAACCATCGTTACTACTTTTAGTGCTAGTTTTGCTAATATAGATGGCGGTTGTTTACCGCCACTAATATTGCTATTTAGCGTAGTGATTCCACTTAACCGATATCTCGGTCAATTTGTTGTCTTGAGGCTATATCGGGGACGCCAACAAGCTTTCTACCCACATGCTCCTATAGACGTGTCAAAAAGAGTTATTGTGTACCGTTTGATCATTGCCTTACACCATTACCTGACATTGAAGGTATATTCTTGACTCTATTTAAAAGATACACTGAGTGAAAAATTTATAGACATCTTAATCTGACCAAATTGAATCTTAGGCACCCATTTTGAATACATGTTACCTTTAAAAAAATTTATCATAAAAATCAATGTTGACAAAGTAAAGGCCAACCTCACAGTTGAGCTAGAAGGGTGCCTAACACTTTCCCTCCTTGTACTTTAGCTCTCGAACTCTTTTTTTTTTGTTACGCTTTTAAAAGACCTGCAGCTTTTTTTGTTTTTTTTATTTTTCTCAAAAATCAAGTGGCGATTTTTTTTTTTTTTAAAACGTGCTCGAATATCTTGAATTTTCTTATTTTAAAAGAAAAAAAATATATTTTTTTAAAAATAATAGATATCTGATGCACCGTTCTCCCCCATCTCGAAAACACCTGCAGTTTTTCTGACAACTCCGCTGGGAACTATTTTTTCAAAAAAAATCATTATAAGAGGGTTTAACTTGAAATGTCGATGTTTCTTATTACAAATTTTTTCATTGGTATTCGCATCTGCATTTGCATATTTATGTACTTGGTTCTTAAACCCCGGCTCTGCCTACTTGATACCTTGGTCAATTCATTGTCTCGGGTCATGTCGGGGAAGCCAACCAGCTTTTCGGTCACATGCTCCCATAGTTGTGATAAAAAGAGTTATTGCGTACCGTTCGACCATACCTTGCACCTTTCCTAATATTGGGAGGTATATTCTTGGTTCTATTCAGAAGGTACACTGAGTGAAGACATACCATCATTTTCATGTACATATAGATTTTTAGAACCCTTCTTTTAGGATCAATAAATCTTCTAGGGTTATATGATTTTCTTTTTATGGATGCTTTTGTTTGTACAGTAGCATCCCGATTAGGGTTAGTTTTTATCTTTTCGATCCACTATCGAGAGTGAATTGTTTTAAGTTTAGGCTTGATTAATGAGTCTTTCGGTTTATGTGAGCCCTTTTAGTTTAGTGACCCGAGATAATAGCGCCAAGAAGAGAAGAACCTATACGCACTTGAGTTCAATTTCCGAGAGGAAGACTTAGACATATTAGCCAGTTGAGATTGTCAATGGCAGACCCAAAACTGACCATAGCTAACATGATGCGGGCAATTCTGGAATTGCAATGGACAGTTGAAGGGGTTAGTACTACTGTGACGAATTAGGTCAGGGCCCAAACTTAGTGTCAGGCCCAGATCCAAGCTTTGCCAACCCGAGTTACAGACCCCAATGTGGTTGTTCCAAATGACCCTGAACATGGAGTAGCAAATAACATTTGGGATGATAATGTGGGACCCGAGATAGTCCATGCGGCAACTATACAACTCGTCTAGCTAGGAATCCCATAAATCTTGGCTACCAAGGAGTCGATCTTGTCTGATAAGGTCGATAAATTGGAGAAGATTTTGAGAAAAGTTCGAGGAGTCGAGGATTATATGTTAGACGTCGAGGGTCTATGTCTATTCCCCGATGCTAAGTTGTCTGAGAAGTTTAAAATGCCCGATATAGAAAAATTTGATGGGACCGAGGACCCAAGGATCCATTTGAGGATATATGTGGGAACTTTGTCGCCAATTGGTATCAATGACCAGTTGAAAGCCTAGCTTTTCCAACAGTCTTTGTCAGGGGTCGCTCAAAAATAGTTTTTGTCTTTAGATGCTGCAAAAACGAGAACGTAAGAGGGTATTGCTACTGTATTTGTCAATCAGTACAAGTACAATATTTAGCTCGATGTCACCACTCGGGAACTCGAGACCTCCCGACATGAGGCCAAAGAATCTTTTGTCAAGTTTTTGACCTGATGAAGAGCTAAGGCAGCTAAGATGATAAATTGACCCACTTAGAATGAGCAAGTAAGAATGGTGGTAAAGAACTTGCAACCGCAATTCTGCAAGTATCTAATCACGCAACCGTTGATGACATTTGAGCAAGTTTTTGATTATGGGGTACAGATAGAGGACGTTTTGCAGTCTAGGGATATCAAAAAAGGAGAATCGAGTCAAAAAATGATTCGAAAGTTGTATGCCAACAATCAGAATAATGCCATTAACGTCGTAAGTCAGAGTTATAAAGTAAACTTATTGAATTCTAACCCGAATCAGGCAAGCCCATCTGTTCAGCCAGCTGCCAAAACCCACCCCGAAACTAGAAGAGAACCTTTACCCAACTCACTATGCCTTTGACATCCATCTTGAGTCGTCTAATTGAGAGGGGTCTCCTGAAGCCTTTGGAGCCGATCCCACCTCTAAATCCTCTGCCACCCCGATATAATCCTACCTAATATTGTGCCTTTCACTAAGGGCACGACCATTTAACCAACAATTGCATGAGATTTCGGTATGAGATTCAGGATTTGATCGATAACAAAGTGATTCCCTCACCCACTGCCACTTAGAAACCGAATGTTACTACCAACCCTCTTTCAAATCAGGCCAATCAGCAGAATATAAATGCTATCGAAGGAGAGTTAGAAGGATTTCATCCCACCAAGTTCATAGTTTTCGTAACAGAAACGAAGCTAATTGTAGATTTTTGATATGGATAGGAGGTGTTGTGGCCCAACGACCTTATTTAGGAATTGATTGATGATGATTCTTTCAATTTGTTGGTTTTTATTATCCATGAAGAGGAAATCCCTCCTTTCATCAATAATAAGGAAGATGAAGAAGTGCCTATGGGAAGATTTGGCCCACCTTGAGGCATTAAATGATTTGGAAGAGGCTGGAATTGATATCAAGTGGCACGTCCCGACCACCTCGAGCAATGATTCAACCTGGTATCAAGGGGCAGCTTAGTATGAAGAGGCTAACCCGAATTTTGAAACAGGAGAAGCAGGAAAAGCAGTATCAGAAAGTGGAGAATCTTCAAAGAAAAAGGACATTGATAGTGAGAACATGCAGGAAGAAATTTCGCCAGTCAGTACGGAAGCCGTGGAGAAGAAAAAGCAGAAAGAGGAAAGTACTCCATAAGTAGATTTGTTAGGAATCGCAAGTCTTACATTTGACCTTTCCGCATATACATTATTCCTCTCAATGAGCCGAAACCAAGGATACCTCTATCCAAGGAATCTATCTCATGTTCTCTCGAATAGGATTATTAGGAAGAGATTGACATGTTAGAGTTGGAAGAAGTTGAGCATGAATTCATAGATATAGAATATGATGAAGAAAAATATGTGCTGGAACGGCACCCGGTAGTCAGAAAACCATGTGACCATGGAGGCCCGTGGAAAGCCCTCCCCCACCATACAGTTATGAAGACCCGTTCGACGAAGTGTCGCTACCACAACTTTTTTAGCTGAAGGTCGAAATCAGCAAAGAGTCCGATTGGTTTTTGCAAAACATAGTGGGAATCGAGGAAGACTTCTGGGGAAACGAAGGAAGCAATAAAAACATAGACAATTTCTGAACCATTCGAGAAGAGGAATACTCGGGGGTCGAGATTCGGGAAGTGGTTAACCAGTTTGAAGGACTATAGGAGCCCGAAGAACATAAAGAGTATCTGACGAGGAACGTGAGATATTTTAAGCTCGCATAGTTAGATAAGGGGCGATCAAGTAGGAGTGCAGAAGAACCAAGAAAGCAGCCAGAAAGAGCAGAAAGACAAAATAGTGAAGAGGAAGATGCATTTATGAAACAACTTAAGAAGACGCAAGCCAATGTAAGCATTTGGGGATTGCTCGTAGCATCTCACAAGCATCAGCAGACCGTCCTAAAAGCCTTGTGTAGACATACCAATTGATGTCTCCCTCGACCAACTAGTCGGAATGCTTATACCCGAGAAGCAGTATGGTGTTTTTGCCTCCAGTCCGACCAACCTGACGCATCCCGACCGAAGGAGTCCTCGAAACACAGAAGTGCTCGTATCCCAAGAACTGTCGAACTACACGCTCATCGAGGTACCACTCTCTACAGGATGGACCCTCGAGAAAGACGCGAGTTCGGCTAACCTCCCGACTGCGCATCAAGTCATCTCCCACTCTAGCCTCTAGACCGTCCTGGAGATCCCACCGAACCTACCAAATGAAGAAAGCTATGTCAAACACTAGTGTAGACAAGTAAAGCATAAATGAAACAAAGAGGAAAAG
This sequence comes from Heliamphora exappendiculata, assembly GCA_034768845.1. NCBI lineage: Eukaryota > Viridiplantae > Streptophyta > Magnoliopsida > Ericales > Sarraceniaceae > Heliamphora > Heliamphora exappendiculata. Next base: position 25,550 of record JAOTRH010353575.1, on the reverse strand, counting down.
AGGAAGGTATACCCGGTCGGTAGTGAGAGTATCCAAGAAATGGTGATCCCTGTTAAGGTCCTTCCCACAAGACATCATACCTCGATGTCTCATCGCCCAACGAAGTGCACGGGGGATCACTAGGGGGTACTCACAGAAGTTCACCAGCGTGCGCATGCTGAGGAACTCATAAGCCCAAAGCTGTAGAAAACCAAGATGAACATCAGTATGCCGAGCTAAAAGAAGTATATAAACAAAGAAATGAAGGAAAAGCGAAGATAGGTATACCTCTTAGATATGCTAGTAGCCTCTTATGCACTGGTCGAAAGTTCAAATGGCGACGCTCATATAACCATAGAGGGTAGCCAAGGTGGCTCCCCCTAGTCGTACACGCCAATGTCATCAACTAACACCATTGTTGCGAGGTAGTGGAGATGCACCCTATTTTCTATGTTCGAAAATAGGAATATCTCGAACATGTAGATAATAAAACCGCAAGCCACCCACTCGAAGTAGCGGGCCTCTGAACAGATGAAATGGCGAAAAGCTATCCTAAGTGAATACCAAATGCTCCCCTTGTCGATCTTTGGGGGCACCTGACAGAGGAAGTATGTGAGAACCTCCAGCCTCTGGCTGATGTCGAGATCAAAGGGGATCGGGTAGCCGCCTACCAGGATCCCGGTGATGAGTGCAAATTCCAATGGCGTATGTGTCGCCTCGAACTTGGGGAGATGGAAGATATTGGTGATATCCCACCATCTATCTACTAACGCTGTGAGTTGGACTCGGTCGTTACTAGTCTCCTCCAATGCGGAGATAAATTGATCGAACCCAGCTCTATCGATGATGTCCCGACTCCTCTGAAGGAGGGCAGTATGCCACTCCAGCACATCGGAAGATCCTCCAAAACTGCAAATACAGAACCCCCGCTGAAACAATCAAAAAACATGAATCAGCAAGCGAAATCAACAACAATATGCATAACAACATGATAATATGAAATAATCAAAACTGAATGCAGTGTTATAACCAAACCAAGAACACGAACATTCAACCCAAACGCCCCTCACAGACATGTAAGCTCTACTCGAATTTAACCCAACAAACCAAAACACCGAACATGATTCTTCAAAGCTTTTCAAGTTATTTTCTCACAATCTCAAAACCTTTTCCTTCAAAAAAAAAATAACACAAAGGAAATAACAAAATATAAAACAAAACAAGAAAAAACAAGAAGAGAGAGAGAGAGATGTTCTCCACCCTGTACATTAAAAACATGCAACAAATATTCAACCCACTTCACTAAAAAGATCTAACAAGTTCTACACAAAGCAGTTTAAGTATTCGAACTAATTCAAACCAATTCATTTCATTCAAAAAAAATCTTTTCCAAACTTTTCAAAAATCTTTACGTGTTCAGACAATATGTTTCATTCAAAAATCTTTTTGAAACGTGATATTCCAAACCCAAACATTCATGGGTGAAATCTTTTTGAAACGTGATATTCCTCTACGTGTTCAGACATTCATGGGTGAAATCATTCAAACCCAAACAAACCAACTTTTCAACTCTAGATTTAAAAACGTTTTCCATATAACGTATGCTATCCCAAACCTAACACGATCAAATTTTATGTGCTTTCTCCATACGTTCAGTCATTCAAGATGATGTATAAATTGACATGATTATATCCAAGAATTTTGTGTAAACCAAGTTCATCCAAGATGCTAACCTAGAAACATTCAAAAAATGCTCAAAATGGATCTAATTCGAGACGACAAAAAAATTCCCAACATCCGAAATATTCTACAAAACACCACGTAGTTGGTTCAAATGTTTAGATAAGAACTCACCCAATCAATGACGACATACTTTATGGCCTCAGCTTGCAAAACATCCCATAATGCCGTTTTTTCTAATCGTGGCCCAAAAGGTCGCAACACTTAGTCTAATTCAATTCAAATCCAATTTTAAATTCGATTCAAGTTCAATTTCAATTCAATTCAAAATCAAACTTCAATCTTAACCTATGTTTGAACTAACTTTTTTTGGGAGTTTTTTTTTTTAAAAGCCTAAAAAAAAACTTACTTTTTTGGTCTCAGCTAGCTTTTTTTAATATATTTTTACAATTATTTTTTTACAAAAAAAAAGAGTCAAAAAACCTACCAAAAAAAGTTAATCCAAACTTAGGCTTTCATTCAATTCAACTTTAATTTTATTTTCAAGTCCAATTTGAGCCCATCCAATTCAATTTAAATTCAATTCAATTCGATCCAAAGAAAATCAATCAAATCCAATCTCGAAACATTTGATTCTATCCATTATTTACAAGTTCACAAAACAACGAGTATTACTCTGTGAGATTCAATTCAAATTTTAAAATTTCAAGATTTACACAACAAAGCTCATCGGAATATACATTCTTGAATCGTTTAAACTTCAATTCGCAAGTAAACATTTTCTTTTCTCATGGCTCAAATGTAATCATCATAATGTATGCAAACAAAATATAATGGCAAGAAAGAAAGTTTTTGACATACTGGGAGATTCATAATCGAGAGATGGCTCTCTCGACCATGAAGAAGAATCTCGCGCTGGTATACAATATTCAGAAGTACGAACCTCTTCATCGCTAGCTTGTCGAGCTAATAAGGAAGAGGAACGTAGATAATCAGGTCAAAATGATTCGGCATGCCCGCCGCCGCTGCCCCCTTCAGTTGGTGCAAGCCTGCGGCATCCTCGTCGCCGCCAACTACCGCAACATCTCCACCACCAACTGCCGTGGCACTTCCCCCACCATTGCCACCGCCGCTGGTACCTATAGCATCGCCGTCACCGCCCATTCCTCCACCGCCACCGATGCCAACCACCATCGTGTATAGGAATAGGAGAAAAACCAACAAAAAATCCTTCCAAAGGTCAAGGAATACGCGAAAAAGATCAAGAGAGAAAGAGAATTGAAAGAGAAATAAACCGAGAGACAAATAGTTGAGAGAAAAGGGAAGCTTCTTTGTTCACGCGAATGAATGTTTTGAAAAACCCCGAACTTGTTAAAACTACAGCGACCTACTCCGTTACTTTAAAAGTAACAGCCACGAGATTCTTTTCTAACGGCTGTAAAGAATTTAAAATGTTCTTAACGGCCGCTACATCCAAAATTAACAACCGCAATACCCTAGAGTTATTTGTCACGACTGCTACATCTAAAAATCATGGCCGCATTATTTTAATTCCCCCCTCTATGTTTTTAACCTTTCAGCATGGGAATCCTCTGTGTTGGGCTGCTTAGCCACAACTCTCGATGCTTGCCCCCTTAATGAGGTTTATGGGGGATAGACCTTAAACCCGTTTACCCTGGTTCTCTTCATGATCTTAAACCAACTCTTTTAATTTGCTCATAAAAACTTATCCCCGTTTAATTCGGTCCCTATCATGACTTTAAATTTACTCTTATGTCCTCCTCATGACTTTAAACTGACTCTTCAATCATGTTCATGACCTAAAATTGATCCCCACTGTCCGATCCTCCCAATGACTTTAAATTGATTCTCCAGTCCTCTTCATGACCTTAAACTAACTATCTGGTCCTCTTTATGACCTTAAACTAATTCTTCAGTCCTGTTCATGACCTAAAATTGATTCCCTTTAATCTAGTCCCCCTCATGACATTAAACTGACTCTTTAGTCCTGTTTATGACCTAAAACTAATCCCTAATGATCTTCTATCCACTTTTTGACCTTAAATTTTTGTTTGCACCATGAGTTATCTGTTATGTATCATGATTAGCCTGTTTGCATCATATGCATTGCCTCACGAACTACGTCTAGTCTGATCCCTTGCAACGGGTTACGTAAAAAGATCGATAGAAATTTAGGTTCGACCATGCTTTTCTGTGCATTTTTTGTTTGTGCCTAAGATTTGCAGCTTTAGTCAAATGGTCTGCCTCTGAAACTTTGACATTCACTTGCACTACGGATTGTTGCAAGCTTTGCCAAAAAGGGGCAACTGTAGACATCCCGATTTGACCAAGTCAAATCTTAGGTACCCGTCTCGAATGTTCTCTAATGATGAAGATATGAAATTATGCTAAAGGATACATCTAAGCAATTGCGATGTCAAAAACTTGATTCAAAACCCAAGAAAACACCTTATTTTTCTAAAAACATTCAGGTCCTGACCTTTGATCCTCACAGCCGCCACCTTTTTATGATTCTACATCAGGTCACGATATTTGAGATAACGGCCAAGAGCTTTCTGTGATCCTATAACAAGCCGCGAATCCACTCCTCACGGCCACAACTTTTCCATAATCTCACAATAGGTCGCGACCTTTGAAGGTCATGGCCGTCTTGGTTCGTACTTTTTATTCACGACCACAACTTTCAAGTACACAGCCGCGTCCTTTGCACCTTTTTGAACATGTGGCAGCATCATAGAGAATCTCTATGTTGCCCTAATGCCTTTAAATGAATGTCGTTTTCTAGAGAAAGGGAGAGAATTTGGGAGTGCCGATACTTTGCCAAAATTTGCACCCACTTGATATTCTTCCTTACTCCGATATTAACCATCGCCAAGTCGAGTTCGTGATACTGTTCGTGTTTCGAGGATTCCCGAAATGCGAACAACTAGATGATTCTAGTCGACTATACTCAATGAGACATCGAGACAGTTGATCACTTTAGGTAACTATAAAAAATCGTAAAATTTCTAATAAAGCTCTCATTTTTTCTCTCCCGAGGGTTGTTACGATTACGGCTACCGTTTATTAATTTTCTTTCATTTATCTTGATTGCAAATCCATGTGGGTCAAGCATGTTTATATTTTTCTTAGAACGTATCTTATATTGAAATGCTTGTAAATATGGAGACACTTGCAATTATGTATTACACAGTATTTTGATTGTCTTGTGTTAAATGCAAAACAATATGTTTTCAATCTAATTTTGTATTCACATGAACACTTGACACTGAAAAATGCTTAAGTAAATTCTTAAAAATGAAGAATGTTATGTATATATGTCACGGTCACTATATTCTCTTTATTTTTTTGTCACGGTCACAACATTTTCTTGCCACGATTATGTGCTTTTTATTATACCAGTAGTTTCAAAATTATATTTGAACTTTCTATTACCTTTGTTTGATACTATATGTATCATGTTTAGAAACCTGCGATATTTGTGAAGTGAAAAGGAGTTGATTCTGTTTTAATAAAATAAACTTTGGTTTTACTAAATGATAGGTGTTGTGCATTCTCTGTTTGAATCCATTTAGACACTGCGCACTAAAAATCTCTTAGCGATTTCTACAATGTCATGGCCACAACCTTTGATTGCTACGACCATGATCTTTTCTGCTTATTTGTAACAGTCCTGACCTTCGATTGTTACAGCCGTGATCTTTTTATTGATCCAATATTGCAAGTCATGTCCCAGAATCATTCTTCGTCTCCATTTTGAACCTATGTGCAATATGATAAACCGAAAACAATACATTTCGTGTAGAATTTTTGTCTTCCTTTTGATAGGATTTCCAATTTCTTTTTGCATGTTTTTACTTTAGTTTTATTCAAACAATAAATGCATTATATTTAAATACGAGAACCACATTGCATGACCCGTAAGATCTTGCCCTTCTTAAATAGAATTTTGTTTTTTTATTTGCTTTTGTATGAATTCTCTTTAATCTTTAATTTTGTATTTATTATCTTTAAAAATTTGAAACAAGAACTAAAAGTGACAAAATAAAAGCTAACGTAACAATTGGACAAAAAAAGTGCCTACCACTTATATACCTTAACACCCATACTCTTTTTTTCTTTGGTAACATTTAAATTACCTGTGGCTTACTTTCTTTTTTTTTTCAAAAATCAAATACGTGTTTGGGTATCTTGAACTTTTTATTATAAAAAAAATATTTTCTTTTTTAAAAAATCAAATATCCAACACATCATTTTCAAAATCAAAACAAAATGCCCGCAGGTGGGCGTCCAATTTGGGTTCCATCTACAATTCAAAGTTCAGTGCAAACACAAATTTTTATTCAACTTTAAAATCAACATTACATGTGTGTGTGTGTTTGTGTGCATGTGCGTGTGCGTGCACAGACAAAGACCCTTCTGTTAAACCTATCGATTTTGCATAAAAAATTGGAGTCCAGTGTTTGCAACCCATGTTTTGACGGTTGAAAAGTTAGAGCTGGTGGAGCTCGAAAAGATTGAGTTCGTGGAGGCTACAATTTGGGAGATTGGAGAGCCGATGGACGGTGTGATTGAGAGTACTGAGATGCCACAATCTATTAAATATCTTTGATCTCCCTTCTCTCCCTCTTTCTATTTCTCTCTAACAAATGATGGATTAAGCACGGTAGGATTTCGAAACTAACGGTGTTTTGGGGGGGAGGGCGGTGGGGTGACGGTGGCGAAGATGGGTTTTGAGATGATTTGGGGTTGGGTGTTGTGGGGGGGTGGGGGATGGGGTGATGGTGGCGAAGATGGGTTTTGGGATGATTTGGGATTTGGCATGAGGTGGGTGGTGGTGGTGGTTGAGGGTGGAGCGAGGGTGGTGGAGAGGAAGGGATTGGAGGGATTGGCAGAGAGAAAGAGGTTTGGGAGAGTTTACATGGAGAACATGGTGTATGAAACTGGAAGAAAGATAGAAAGTTAATAATATAAATAAAGATAAAATTAAAAATAAATATAAAATAATTAATAATGTTAGTAAACTCGGAAATAGTATATAAATTATAAAAATAAAACAAAAAAAAAAAGTATAATTTTAGAAACCTCAAGGTAAATGTAATTTATACTAATTTTTAAAAATTAATTATAATTATACCGACAATGAAATTTACTAATCCTTCTTTATTAGAAAAAATAAAAAACTAATATCCATCTTAGATCTTATTTGATAATCTCCACAAAAAAGAAATTTTAATTTCATGCCTACCGAGCTTATAAAATAAAAATTAAGACATTTTAAAATTTATAGTTATAAATTAAATAGCATTGACAATTTGGTTAACATGTTTACCAAGTAAGCACACAGACTTATTGGGAAAAAAATTAAGTTTTAGAACAAGAATTGAAATCGCACCTTCAAATCCCATAATCCACGGGAACAATGATCCATGCTGTTCATATAGTAGATATTGCAATATATATATATATATATATATATATATACACAAATTCAGCTTGATAGAACAATAGGCTCACAAAAATGTATTATGTTCATGTACCGATGGATGTCCGATTAAGATGAATTTGTGCATAAATAATTTTTTTTGCAATGCTTACGAGATAAACTATTCAGATTATTATTGTGAGCTCTTTAAGAGTGGTTACTCAGTGGGTAAAACACCATATCTGCTTGTTAATGTAGTGTGCCCTACCAATACAGGCATGCTGCCGTTCAAAAAGAAATACCGACATGCCATGCATTCATAATTTTAAAAAATGGTCTTGCATTAAAAGACCCACAATTAAAAAGCACGACATATATATTGAACGGGCACACCATATAAGCTATCCTGACGTGGTGTTTCTTACCTATTAAATAATTTCTAGCTCTTAAGCCCCCAAAATGAAATCTTAATAGCTCTAGAGGGAAAGAAGTCTTGAGAATAACTTAAGAGACTTCAATGAAAAAATTTCCAACACAAGAAGTGCATGAACTAAACAACTTGCACCACAAGCTGGGGGATTTATCAGTTTTCAGAATTTCAGGCCAACACCAATGTAAATCCCTCAATGCCCCGAACAACAAATAAGAGAATCATCCAATTCCAATAGCTATAAACTTTGTGCAGCTAGCAGAGTATGAAATTCCTTACAAATCAAGTACTTACCACCATTAATTCACATAAGATCCATATTAGGAATCACTGAAATGCTCAAATATTATATAGGGAGGTGCCCATCTCACCAACTTGTCACCATCTGCAGGGATTGAAAAACAAAAAAAAAACAGCACAAAACAAAGAAACAAAGAACAATTTCCAGTTTGAAATGAGACCACCGAAATGCGGCAAAGGTAGAAATGACTAAAACTGAACCCAAAAGAAAAAAATCCGCATATCAAGGAAATAAAATGACTTCCGGTAAGGGCAAGGGATCACCTATCCCAAATGAAATCTGCATATGTCTCTCTGTTTCAATGCATTGAAAATCAATTGAATATGTCTCTAAATTCTGTGACCCGAGATTCTCAATTAATTCAACACCTTTCAAATGCATTGGGACAGAGAGATGTGTAATTTTCGTAAATAAAAAATCCCTACTCTCTGATAACAGAGCAATGTTAAAGATTAGTTGACAGATCAAATTTTGGCACTGTGACATGGCATAATCCATAACTCCACTAATCAATGTCCTAACCGCCCTATATGTATAGCATTCTCACAAAAAGAATCTGAACACTTCAAAAATCGCCACCAAACCATAGACGAACTTGAAGACAGGATACTCTTTGGATCTAGATTGAGCAAGCAAGCATTACAAATAAATGCTTACCTCATACGCCAGGAAAGTAGCATGCGACATCCCTGAAACCACTAGGCCAATTGGATAACCGAGTTCTTTGCCAGATTCCTCTGCTCTAAGAAACATACCTCTCTCACATCAAGTTGATAATATAATGAGATCATAGATGTCCTGAAAATACTACACAAGGGAAGAACTTTTTGCCCATAGAGCACCATTCCCAACAAGAGAGAATGAAAAAAAAAAGGGAGGGGGGGAATCATTCTGTTTTATTTTCAAAACAATCTTATTTCACCTCCAGAAATTGCACCTGAAGTATCTATTTAACAAAAATATGAATCAAGGCAATGTTCCAAAACCGTACCATACCGAACCATCCATTTATGGCTGCTATGTTGACATGTTATAATCGTAACAACTGCCACAGGATGGTATGACCGTTACGCTTTTGGTATATAAGGCCACTTTCACTCATTTTCCTTCTCTCCAACTATTACAAATTTAAATCACAGAAAAGGCACACACTTGTACAAAAACCTTATATCTACTTGCTTTGAGTTCCCACTTTTCAAGTTCTATAAGAGTTGAGTTGCTATCAACGCGAGCTTAGGTCTTTAACAGCCCGTTTGGTTATCAACAAAAAAAATGAAATGAAATGAATATGTTTTCTCTCATTAAGTTATAAGAGAAAATAAATAAAATGAAATGATCATGATTTCTCTTCTTTTTGTTTAGATTAATTGGAGAGAAAAAAAAAATAATTTCTCTCTATTCTTATTTAAATAGACTTCATTAAAGAAAAAAAATAGTAGTAGTTATTTTACGAAAATAACCTTGTTCTTGTCATTATTTTTTTATTTCTTTTATTTTTAGATGAGTAATTTAAATATTATAAAAAATAATTAATCACCTCAATTCTTTTCTCTCCAAATCTCTCTAATTTGAAGAGATTTAAAAAGTGAATTTAAGAGGATAACTCTTTCTCTCAATTTCTCTCTAATTCTCTCTATTTCTTTCTGCTTTAATAAACTAAATAAGTGATAAAAAATGAAAAAATTCCATTTTCTTTCTTTTCTCTTCAAATCACCAAAATCAAACGGAGTGTAAAGAAAAATTACTCTCTTTTTTTCAGAAAACTTCCATTACTTTCCCTCTTGATTATAACCTCATCTATTTGGTTTTATAGATTAAATTTATTAAAGAAAATTTGAACATTATGTTCCGTACTTTATATTAGTATGCTAGTATTTTGTATTATGAAGTTATGTTTACAGAATATCCTTATTAATTTAAAATACTTTGTGATTTTTTCATAAAAATACAGAAATTATCCACAAGTACAATCAATAAATAAAGAAAATTAAATATATTCAACAAAAAGCTCAACAAAAATAACTTTAAACCCCACTAAATGTGATGTTGAATTAAAGACAAGTATCCGTAAAGTTTACCAAAGTTCACCGAATAAACTAAAAAAATTGTGGCTCCTGTTGCCATCATTGTTTCACAACCATATTACTGCCACCGTTACAGCGATTGCCACCATTATTTACAACCTTAAATTCAGCACTCAATTGTCCAAGTTGTCTCCAATACCAAAGATAACGAATATTGCCTCTTGAAGCATTTTTGTGAAATTTATTGTGCCATAAACCATCAAATAGCTCACAAAATGAACCACACTGCTGACAGCACCCCCACCCCAAAAATAATTAACAAAAAGCAAAAATAAATCCAACCAAACTAAGTCTTTGCCCCAATCAATTACAATCGGCTACATGAATTCTTTTACATCATTCTGCTATATTAAGTACCATATCATCAGTTAGTTTCAATAAATTTACATATTTTCTTAATACAGCATCCCATGCCAATTTAGGTCTACCCCTCCCTCCAATATTTTTATTGCCTATAACCTTGTTACTTTTCTTTACTACTGCATCAACTGGTTTACATTGTATGTGTTCAAACTGTTTTAATTTATTTTCTCTCAATTTACCCTTAATTAGTGCAATCCCTACTATTCCACGAATTTTTCATTCCTAATTTTATTTTTTCTAATATTACCACATATCCACATTTACATTCTCATTTTAACAACACTCATCTTATTTATGTTCTTTCTTAGTAGTTCAACATTTTGTCTCATATAGAGTCATTCGTCTAAGTTGTCCTATAAAATTTTCTTTTCAATCTCGTAGGTATCCATCGATTACATAGAAAAAAGTAAAGAAATAAAATTCTTTGGAAAGAAAGCATAAAAGGAGATAATCAAGTTGCAAAAACCAAAAATAAAAAACAGGAAAGGAAAGGAAAGAAAAGAAAATGTAAAGAAACAAAATTCTTGGGAGTGTTATTATCAAGTAAAAGGCGGTTTTGCTCTACAAAAAGTGACCTGCAATAACAACAGGTATAAAAGAATCCATAAAATTGGTGAAATAAGATTAACCACGCAGCTAAAGTTGATTCTGTAAAACAGTAAGTGAAAAGAACAACAAACAATAGTAGCAGCCTCAATTCTGAATATAATTGCATCAAGCACTTGAAAAAAACAATCTGACAAGGAATCCACACAAATGCAGTAGGGTAACAACAAATCATTAGAAAAAGAAGACACTTAGCCACTAGATTATCATGAAAGTGAAGACTTCTAATCCCCGTACAAATGGCATTAGAGCATGCAGCTGATTCAGCTATTAAGTTAAATGCATTAATTGAAACCAAAAAACAAAAACCAGTTCTTATTAACTACTTAAAAAATCAGGAGAGCCACTGAGGTCTGTAGAGGAAAACCAACCTGCTCGGCTGCTCCCCAACAATTCTTTAGAAACAAAAATATTACGGCCAAATTACTACATTGTTTTGAAAACATCCAAAGGTACATAGTACTTGAAGAGGAAAGGAAAATACAGGTTTAAGATTCCAGTCTTTAGATAAACAGAAACTTTTTGCTACAAATATAAAGACGTCATTTGCATGAGTGCCAGGAACTTCAGAAGAATCACCAGAGTCCAAAACTAAAAGTTTGATGCACTATGAAGGAATCTGCACAACGAATATGTAAAAACATAAAAAACCTAATTTTTTAAGAAGAAAATATTTTGAACAAAAAAAACCAAACATTACAAACTGAAGGTGAAACCTCGTACCTTGGATAAGATAAAATAACAACTTTCCTCATTTTATCCAACCATGATGGAAGCACAAGAATTTTTGAAACTAGTAATAAAATTTAGAAAAGGGGCCACAAAAGATGTTGGCTGATAATAACATTAATGGGGAATAAACTGAAATAGAAAGCACTATAGGAACATATTGCGAAGAAAGTCTGCATATATAAATAGCAAAATTTTCAGCATACGGAAATATGAACAGAAATTTGTGTTAACACAGCATCACATGTAGCAAAATCGAAAAAGATATTAACTTAAAATACTAATGGTACATATTTTGTAAATAATTTACTAAAGATCAATAAGGCAAATGACTCATCAATAAGATTACAGGATTTCAGATCATTTATGCCTTCCGCATTATATTAACCTTAGAAGTAAATCCATAACCGAAACAATGACCTACCATCCAATTAGACAAATAAAAACCACACTTCTAAGATGATAAACCATGAACAAACAATATATCAATTTCCATTGGCATCTAGAACGGGTTGGCTATAAAAATGCAACTTAAAAGCATAAAACCTTGAGCCAAACTCATCCTACACATACTTTGAGTGCACAATGGGATGATAGTAAATAAAAGGCCAACGAAAAAAGACACGAGGCTACAAAACCCAACGGAGTCATTGCATTAGTGTCATTTAGCTATGTTACATGGATTCTGGTATGATTATGACATGCGGTTGTGTTTCTTGACATCACACCTTCCAAAACCTTTAGTATTAAAATGTGTAGAATTGAGGACATGTATCCAGAAGTTGGGTACAAGTACGTCGATACGCTATCAATATTGAAATATATTGTATAATGTACAGTATAACAGTCTACCAATAAAATGATGCAAATATTTGGTGATGTACTAGAAATTAAATGGGATTTAGGTGCAAAAATTGAAGGCCGTGATTGTCCTTCATGAATCTATGCGTACAATTTGGGTATAGGTGTCGAACATATATTCCATATCCTTACCTATATCAAGTTTATCATATTGAGGGTTTCACGAGTCCATTTTTATCAAAAAGAAAGATAGGGTGCACCCCCCATGAAGGAGTCCTACTTTGAAAGTAGGATTTGAAAATAAGAAAGGAAACCTATTTTCAAGCAAAGAAAATAAAACTTGATATGCTATGCTGAAGAGAATCAAAAGGTTCAACTGCAATTTAACAAGGTATCCACATTATACATGCATCGTGAGACTTGTCATGCATTATGATATATATATATATATATATATATATATTGGAATAAGTTTTGATTTCATTAAATCTTGAAAGGATTTTATTTAAAATATAATTACTAATATGTGGGTTAAAATGTAATTAGAGGGTTTAATTGGGAATTATTTTGAAGTTTGGAACCTTAGTGAGATTTTTTATAAAGATTTGTTAATAGCCAGACATGGGAAACGTTTGTTGTTGTTACTAGAGCATGACACCACTTGCATTTTGGTAATTTAATATGTTAGAGTTGTATACTAAAAATCATGATTTTGAATTTTAGTATTTAATTTTATTTCTTAATAAAATTAATTTTTTTATTTTATGAGAATCTTAATGAACAATGTATGTGTTTCATTATTTATTTAATATTGTGCATGAGTGTCTTTTATTCTACATAATATTTAATCTGGTGTGTAGAGCTCGATTTACACACAGAAGACCAGATTATCAATTTTTGTATAATATAAGTTTTGGTTCACAGTTTAGATGGAATTAGACATTCCATCGATACGATTGTAATACAATATTTTAGTAGATCTGTCTTGATTACGGGAAATGATAATTATTTCGACAATTGTTCCGACTCATTATGCTAGTACATTTTGTATGTATTGAACAGGATCAAGTTGAGATAATTAATTTCGTACTGATTTTATAAATTAATTCGCACCTCATGGTTATTATAAGTATTTATGCTCTTAATTTAAAAATAATTATTATTTACGTATATTTAATATTCGTTATTTTGATTAATTAAAGGATGCGATCTTGTACAGGTCAATAATCCCGGTGAGTTGGATAGCGATATTAATTATATGGTGAATATTAATTATTGAAGGAATCCGCGTTCCAAAAAATCGGGATTGATGATACTCCCTTAAGAAAACTTATAAGTCTTTACCGAGACAAATCATACAAGTAGATTTTATAATTCAGTAGTCAAATAAGTTAAACGAAATGGTTTAATTTTTTTTGAATAAATCGATTAAATATAATTATCAGTAATTTAATTTAATCAGTGGGTATCTGTAATCTTAACATGGTGAGAATAAATAAACATTTAATAATACTCGAATACTACGATTTTGAGAATAAGGATGAGAGTACAATTATAATTATTTAGTGGAATGAATTATAATTTATGTTTTTATGAAATTGTTTCTGGGTTGAAATAAGATTTTATAATTACATTGGAAGCTTATGTCTTATTTACTCCACAGGTCCCTACTGTAACCTATTTATATACCATTATAAAACCTGATGCCATAATTCATATTATTCAGTCAGTGATTAGGTGGCTAAGGTTTTCATGTTCTCTGAAAATCCTAAACCTAATCAAGAAGGTTTTGAAAAATACGATAGATCAAAACCCACACTTTGTTCGTGTTTAACATTTACGAATACAGTAGAAAGCTTGTGTCGAAAATTTGACTAGAAGTCAAAAACTGCGGCGGATTGTTGATTAGAAATTGTTGCAGCTACATCAACCAACCTAATTTTGAAAAGTATAATCCTAAAACTAACTTTGAAAGTATTACCGAGCTTTATTTTGATTGTTCGATATCAAAAGTTTTAATTTGGAGCATGTTTCGGCGTTTACCTGTTCAGTTATTTTTTAACTAAAATCATAAACATAATCTTATATTCTTAAGATCTTAACAGTTTGCCCCCAACATAATCGATATATACTAGAGGGAGAAAGATGAACTAAAGTATTACCTAGGTTTGTTTCTCTTCAAGTTTTTCTTCTTCTTCCACTATTTCCTTCGTTCTCTTTATAGTTTCTCTTCTACTGATAAGTTGTTGGAAAGGAAGGAATTTCATTATTAAATCAATTGGAAGTGCTTGACAGATCAAGAAATTCCTTTTATTGGTAAGAAACTGTTCTGTATGGAGTTCCTTTCTAAAAGTATGGATATCCTACCTATATCATGGCGGTGTTTGGCAACTTGCTTAAAGCCGGCTTTTCTTAAAGCCACAAGGCAAAAATGTTGAAGTGTTTGTTGGTGGAATTTAGGCTTGAGACTTTATCAGTCTATGCATATAAAGCTACCTCACTACATATAAAGCTAAAATCATCACCCCAAACTCCCTAACAGCCTCAAAATGAAAAATTAGACGGTTGATTGATTAATCTTCCATCTTAAATCTCGTGACAATAATGCATTTTCCAGATGAGGCCCAAATCAGCCAAATATTACAATTATCCATCCAACCGAATGAAGATGTTCCTAAGCTTCCCCTATAAGTTTCTTGATAAATTAATTCTATTTAGAAAAAAAAAACTTGATTTTACTTCAATTCCTGATAAATTTGCAAATGACAATAAAACTTATTAATCAGCAGAAACAGAAAAAGCACAAGAAACGGAAATATCAGTTGTGCTAAGCGCACAGACACTAATGACCGAACAGAAACAGATGTACCACAAAGATTAAGACTCTTGGAGTCTTCACATCTGTGTTTGGTCGGAGATTAAGACTCTCGGTACCAAGAGTTTTCTCACATCTGTATTTGGTCCGTCTGTGCACATATCTTTTTCCCAGAAATATTGAGCAAGTAAATAACGTGTGGTACGCCTTTCACTTACCTAGCGACTGTGACCCATATAAGGTGCACCACCCAGCTGCGACCTACCAGCACCTTGCCCCACCTGTGGGTTCTGATACCCACCCTGCATCCCTGGCTGATTCCCAAAGCTGCCACCAGGCTGATTACCATACGGATTATTCATCGCCGGAGGCACACCCTGGTTCACCGGTGCGCCGAGACCCCCGAGCAGGTTTGTGATCCCAAACCCAGCTCCCTGAGTAGCAAGCAGAGCGGTCAATGCCTGCCCAAGAGCGGGGGTCAATGCAGGTGCTGCAACGGCAGGGTTGAATCCAACCGCCGGTCCTGACGGGGCCACAAGGTGTCCAGGTCCAGCCCCACGACTGGAAGAGTATTTAGACTTTTCTTTCCTAGAAGAATGAGGATGGTATTGCTGTTGTTGTTGATGATGATGATGGTGCTGTTGATAAAAGGGTTTATTTGGCTTAGGCCCATCAACTGCCTGCTGGCAATGCAGTGTGTGCCCCTCGAAGTTCTTGTGCGGCTCTTCTAAGGCCTTCTTTGCGCTCTCAATCGACTTGTAGACGAAAAGACAAAACCCTTTAGGCTTTCCAGTTTGTTTATCCAACCCCAAAGGCCCGTCCTCAATCTCCCCAAATTTGGAAAAGAACTCGAGCAGCTTCTGAGGATCAAGATCCGCCGCCACATTGCTCACGAAGATCTTCCGCTGCGTGTACTCCGACATAGGCGGCACCACGGGAGGAGGAGCAGGCACTGGCCCAGCGGAAGCCAACTGGCACGAGGTAATGCGATTCCCAATCTTCTTCTGGGGCTGCTTGAGCGCCTTCCGAGCCCCACTCCGGTGCTTGAACAGAATGAACGCATAGCCCTTCGATTTACCAGACACCTTGTCACACACGGCCTTGCAATCCTCGATCTCTCCGTACTTTCCGAAGACACTGGTTAGGGTTTCGGCATTGGTGTCCCACCCGAGGCCGTGCACGAAGATCTTGCGATGCGCAGGGTCAGCGTCAGCCAGCTTCTGAACGATATCCGTCAAGTCAGGGTACTTCGACACCGCGTCCTTGACGAGAACCACCAGCTGATCCTTCCCGAACGGCTCAAGAAGTTTCTCCACGGGCTCTTCCTCCAGTTCCTCATCGCCGGCGCTGTGCTCCTCATCCTCTTCCTCTCCGTTCTCACCACCGTTCGCTTCCGGCAGACCTTGTCCTATAGAAGCGACGTCGTTCGCGTCCTTCATTGCTCCGCCCTCGTCGTCCTCCTGACCTTCCTGTTCTTCGTCCTTGTCCTCGTCCTCGTCCTCGTCCTCGTCTTCGTCTTCATCTTCGTCTTCGTCTTCGTCTTCGTCTTCGTCCATGTTTTTCGGTTGCTCTTCTTCGATCTGCTCGTGTTCTGGTTCAGATTCGATCTGTGGAAGGTCATGATGTTGAGTTTGGGGCTGGATCTGGTCGGGCTCGGGGTTTATGATGGATGATTCAGGTTCGGAAGGACGGAGCTTTCGCTTTTTGGCCATGGCGAAGGAACAGAACAGCAACTAGGGTTTCTTTTTCGGGACTTGAAATCTATGTTTTGAAGTTCGGGAAACTCTCTCTCTCTCTCAGTCTAACAAATACAACAGAGTTTTGCTACAGTGGTGGTGTTTGGAAAAATAATGGTACTTGTATATGGTAATTTATAGAAAAACTATTGATTATTTATAAAAATTATTATTTATAATTAAAATAAAAAAATTAATTATAAATTATTATAAAAATTATAAATTTAAAAAAAAATTATATCTTAAAATTAAAATTAATAATCTCAAATTAAAATTTACTAATAATAGTAATTTTCAAATACCCTCGTTGTTTAGGCTCCATTAACTGTTTGTTTAAAATTTAAATTTTTTTATATTTTTAATTTAAAAATTAAATTAAATTTAAAATAAATTATTTGTTAAATCAATTTTTTTTTAAAATAAATTATATAAATAAAAAATTAATTTTTTTTGTTTAAAATAAGTAATTTTACTTTTTATTT
>JAOTRH010353465.1:0-36429 GCA_034768845.1 Heliamphora exappendiculata | reverse complement strand
ATACAAACATTATCTATATATATATATATATATATATATATATATATATATATATCAAACCTGCATCGCACAAAGATTGCAAGGTGGAGTTGGTTTTGTATATGATATGTTTGCAGGGATAAAAAAATTTTCTGCTCCATTCCTGCATGTTTTCGTACGTCTTCATATTTATGAGTTTTTTTTTTTTTTATTGTAATAACATGTAAGGCGGTAACAGTGTTTACTTTTTTTCGTTTTGATTTTTTTTTCATTCTGTTACATAAAATATATATATATATAGATGAATTTCATTTTTAAAAATGCAAAAAGACTAAATCATAAAATATTATATTAATTTTAATTAATTTTCTTTTTCATTTCTTATTTTTTAATTTTAAATATAAAATATTAATCAACTATTATTTTTTCTTTACTATATTATTTTAAACCCTTATTAATATTAAATTCATAAAGATTTCAAACTATTCTCGATATGTCCGGTGCAAATGAAATGGCAGCATGGTTATTTGATTTGAATGATATAGAGAATTAGAATTGGGATCTACTGGTTCTGTCAAAGCTCGCTGATATATCATGGATAAATGCCACGTGTTTGCCTACACAAGCAAGGGGTGAGATGCTCGCCGGTAGTTTTATACTGGTGAACCCTCCGACGATCAAGTCAGACAAAAAATTTTAGAAAAAAAAAATTTAAGAGAGAATTTTGATAGAGTTTTGGCTAGTAGAAAGAGAGTATACATTTTTTTTTTCGAATTGGTAGCTATTTATAGAAAAAATATATTTGACCCGCTTGTGGAGTTTGACCTGACCCGAACAGGTCGGGTTGTACTTCATCTCTCTGATCAATACATAGCAATTGATATCTTGACGGTGACTTATCAATGTGATTATTAGATATCTCTGCAATATATTTCTGCAAGTGTCTTTTGTCATGTTAAGATATCCATCAGCATTTAGATTTAGCTTAAGCTAGATTACAGGCATAATTTGGGCTAGGGCTAAGCCTTCCCTATTAAGTGTCCTGCCCTTGAATAGGCCTATTTGCAACTGGTCCTATGCCACCACATCACTTTACTGATATGCGTATCGCAAGACATAATCCTCAATAACAATTATCTAGCTTGGCCCAGGGTTCTTGCAATTCGTATTGCTCGACTATTTTTGCCGAATATTCCTCGTAATGATGCCGAGCACCATATTCTCGGGATTGGAGCCGAACTCCCCATAAGCTCAGGTCTTACGTCTTGAATTCTCTAGAGTTCTAACATACTACTGCATAACTCGATTTATTGTCCGAGCTAATACAAATATGCTGAGGCATATGTTGTATTGAAAAAGACTATTGTTTCGTACAGCCCTCCATGTGTACTCCACGTGACTCTTGTATGAATTTATTCCCTCTCAAATGAAAAGAAATCAAAAAGAATGGCCACTTGAATATAGAGAAAACGACGAGGACAAGAAATTAATCAATACAACACATATTTTCTATTTATTTATCTTTTTTCCGTTTGGGAAATAAAAAAATGATCACGAGTACGTCCAACGAATAAGACAGACACTGTCAAATTGTCAATTAAAAATGGGTAGGTATAAAGGAAAAAAATTATAGCAGGTTGAAACCTGCAATCAACTGTATTATATATTTATCCTTTGTTTGGGTATTTAATATTAATTATAAACAATATTAAAATGCTGCCCAATAGGATTTCATGTACAAAAACAACAAAAGAAGACAATGGCTTATTGGCATATGATCCCCAACATGATTTGGATCATCTCAACTTTTAGGGAGAAAGGGAGATATTCATTTTAATGGGTAATAATGCTGCACACTTCCTTTGAGATAATGGCTTCTGTATTTATTTTATTTATTTTTATTTTAAATAAATTTCTTATTATTTAGTTAAGCTATTATATCTTTTTTAACTTTTTACATTGAGACAAACTGAAAAAAATAATTTTTAAATATAAAATCAAAAATCAAAAAAAATAAAATAAAATAAGTTAATAAATTAAATTTTGTGTTGCTTATTTTCGTCATTTGTGAACTTTAATAATCTTTCGATAAAATTTTTTACTTTTCGATTCCTCTTATTAAGACAATATGAAAAGTAAAAAAAAAAAAATAGCCCCGATTAAAAACAAATACTAGAAAAAACAAAAAAAAATCAAAATCTCAAAATTTATTCCAAAATGAGCCTAAATCAAATCAAACAAATTAATTATTGTATCTCAATTATTAATTGACATTGACTATATATCTTTTTCCACTGTTATGCTTTGTAAGGACTTATTTAAATTCATATTTATGAAGATCTAATGAGTTTTTCACATGTCAATTGGTAGCTACCTAATATACAAATTTCTTATTTTTATCGAATTTAAAATTCCCTATGTGAAAAACATGACCTTACATACGACACATGCATAGGTTACAAGTCATCCTTAAAACCTAAATTTAGTAATGTGAAGACTAAAACCTTATTATGAAGTTTAAAACTTGATTCTTTAATCATTTTCAAATTTCATATAAAAATTGAGAAATGAGATGTGCACGGATTTGTTTTACATATTTAAGCACAGCTAAGACTCAAATGAAATAGATCTCATATATTTACAAACATGTAAGATTCACTCTATTTGTATCTTATTTTTGGTTGAATTTATCAAATTTATCTCTGCAATTAAAAGAAATCATAAAGATTTATTGAAACAACTTTGACCCTGATAGCCATAATTGTTTATTTACTTATATGATTTTTTTTTTATTATTTGGTTGAAATATTATTTTTTTTTTCTCCTCTCATCGAGACAAGTCGAAAAAATAATTTTTTTATCAAATATAAAAAAATTTTAAAAAAGACAAAAACAAGCTAAAATAAGTCAAATTTTATATTACTTATTTTTGTTTTTAGTAAATAAAATTTAATTTTTTGATCAAATTTTTTTACCTTTTGAGTTCATCTCATCAAGATAATTCGAAAAAAAATATATAGTCAATAAATTAAAAAAATTTAAAAAATAAAAATAAATAAAATTCTCGACATTTAGTCCAAACAGGACCTTTTACAACACAATTGATTATGAACACGAAAATCTTCATTTCTTGTTTGAAAACGGAGAAGAGCTAGTAACAATTACTAGTGCCAATCGATCAACCGATTCTTCGTGGTCGATGGATTTTTGCAATAATTATAGGAAAAAATTCATTTTTTCATACCTTTTCCATAATGGAATCATTACTTTAAATAATATTCATACCCAAGAACAAAAAATGAGATCAACATTCTGAAATTTTATTCAAACACAAAACCAGTTCTAACAATAATAGTATCAAATCAGAGACGCAATTTTTGAATAGAATGTTACATACTTCACATTACAACATTCGTGTAATTGTTATTAACACGTTAAAAGAGAGTAATGTAAACATGTGACTTAATTTTTAAGTAATTTTATAAATGCAAATCACGTGAAAATTAGTAGTTCAACAAAAGCAACTGAACTAGCTGAAGTAAAATTTAACGAGAAAAAAGTACAGATAAACTCATCTCTATTTTTGAAGAGGCTATTTTGGTGACTCAACACCCACCAATAAGTTGGTAGCGATAAATTTTAAAAATTATTTATACATATTAATATTTTATTGCTAAATAAGTAGAAAATAGTTTTTTTAGTGACAAATATCTATTTACTTCACATTTTCTTACCCCAACCAAAAAGAAAAAGACTAGCTTTTTCACCTTATTTTCTTGCCTAGAAAAGACAAGATCTTTCACTTTATCTAAGATTTTAAGATGGTGTAAAATCTGGGAATTCATCATCTTACACACGATCAAAAGAATCTCCTTTTTTTTTCCCCTCAAGTACATTCCTAAATGAGTTCCAACCACTTCCAAAATATTATACTATATAACATATAGTTAACTGCACTCATACCCAACTATAGAAGCATATCAATATATCCTCAAAAATCTAAAATTTAAAAAGGGATGATGTTTCAACGTACCTGCACCAGATGTTCATATTCGAGTCCATGTAAATATCCCCTGATTCATATTCAACCATAAGCTCAATATGGGTGATGGAATCACACACGGCATAAAAAAGGCAATTATATCCATAAAGATGAGAGTGTTTTATAATTTCTAAATGGATGTAAATAAGTGTGTAGTACCCAGTTATATACAAAATCTGTTTTTCCACTACAAAGATCTGGTGAGGCAAAGTCTGATTGAAAAGGCATCCCTAATGGAGAGGGTTAAGTATAAAATGAGAATTTTTCTTGACAAGATACTACCAAAGAAAAAAGGAAAAAAGAAAGAAAGAAAAAAGAGAGAGAGACAGCATTGGACTTTGCTGCTACCGATTAGTGGCTTCAAACATTGCAAAGTCTATTGAATTTTGCAACCATCTGTTGGTCTTGCCTTCAAACTTCACAGCTCTCAGGTGCCGTGATTCGACAGTAAGAAAGTTGACACCTATTTGATGTGATCAGTGTTTGAACCCCACTTCACACTAGCAAAGTATCTTTGAAGATTTGCTTCGGAGTCTCTCATTCTTTGCACACTCCTGCAAAATTGATAAAGCTAATTATTATTGTGTGAGAAAAGAAAAAAAAACAGGAGAGAGAGAGAGTACGGCTAATTTGCATGAACAGGCACAATGGGAGCAAAATGTTAGGATTAACAAAACATGTTCTCTGTAAAGATGTAAACAACACCAATGAAAATAACCATAGTGTCCATCATGACATTAATAATATAGACACACACACACACACACACACACACACACACACACACACACATATATATATATATAAGCGCGCACACACACTCACATATATATAGATAGATACACCTACAGAGCAATAAATCCATGCTATGCACAAGACTTGACAAGAAATAAAGGGTAAAAAAAGTCTAGGATGGGATATTTGACTTAAAATAAATTAATGTAACATTTTGTTTATAATTTGTAATTGTAAATTGACAACTTATAAGATTGCTTGTTAGGGATGGTTAAGAACCAATTAAACACCAAAAATTGAATGTATTAAAAGAAAATAAATCAAGCGCGCTTGATAATCATAATTCGTGTTGCATAAAAATTTATGTAGCTCACAAAAATAGGTTAGAATGTTATGTAAATATTTCTTAATGTTAGATTACAGTTTCAATGGCTTATCCTTGTATGTAAGACAATATTTTAATTTAGTGAGTGAATGATTCTTACAAGTTCAAAAAAAAAACTTGGGAAGTCGAACCTGTATAATCTTCAAATATCTAAAATTGATACTACTGGATTATTTATTTGTTTTCCGGAACCTAGGAAATATGAGGGCCGGCCGCCCCCTTGGGTTCGTCTATGATGCCAATCTGCCATCAAACCACTACCGCCATCATAATATTCCTAATTCTCTTGCCAAATCTTTGATAGCGAAATCAAAAATGATGGACATGATTGGTTTATAATGTTAATCAACATATGATGTTGGCTTTCAATTAGTGCAACAATTAATATCTAATTCTCACTAGCCCGAGCACCAAGTCTATTTAGGGCACCTAGTTCAGCAAGTTTTTGCTTTCGCATTACCATTTTTTTTGGTTGCTAAAATTGGATATGGATTGGTTTTCTTGCCAAGGCATTCAGAATCTTCCCAAATGTACTGAATTACCAGATAAGCAAATCACCTTTTACACTTTAAAAATCTAACTTGTTCGCGTAATTGAGAAAAATTCCAGAGCATACCCAAACACACACCACATCCTAGTAATAGAAAATCTATCAAAAATTTACCAAGACTGAAAGGGTTAACAATATTGCCAAAGCAGCAGCTGTACCTGCTAGATATTTCAGAAAGACAAGAATGGCCATCAAAAATTGGAATAGTCAGCATTCTGATTTCTGAATCTATTCCAAATTGCTCTCATAAAAAATCTCCTGGGGGAAAAAAACGCAACCAACTTGATTTATAGCCGCCTCATTTTCTAAAAGTGCCAAAGAGATCAACCCAGAATTTCATCAATCACCATCAGTTCCTCTAATTGACTATGATTCCTTCAGACCTTCATCAAATAATTGATGTTGTATAATGTGTAACTGACTTGAATTTGTTTTTCTGTTTCATTTCTAGCTATATTTAATTTCTTAGAATTCTGAATCAAGTCATTTGATTGCTTCACCCTTCAATTATCGGATGGGGAATAATTTTAAATTTACAAATATAGAAATTTGATAATCATGGTGCACCATGATTATTTGTTATTTATTACAGAGATTATTTCAATTTCAACAGGAAATTGCATTTTCATCAATTGAAATGGAGCCATGGATTGCTTTGCAGTTTAACTGAGAGGAGGGTACCAACTACCAGCTAGGAATAATAGTAAAAAACTGAAAGTTCTAACATCACAAAGCATGCTTTCTAGCGATTGAAAGATAGTTTCCTTCTCTAAATAGAAAAGACATGTTTAAACTTTAAGATTGGTATAACCATGCTAACCTGGAATGCTTTTAAGAGAGAATAGCAGGATCTCTGTTCCGCAATTGCTGCAGCATACCTTTCCTTGACAGCATCACAAATTCTCTGTTCTGCTTGTAGCACACTTTGTTCCTTTTCGAGCTTCTAATTAAAAAAATGCAACAGTACAACCTCTTAAACACAAAGCATTTTGGATAAATATATCTGCAATTTAACCAAAGAATGAACTAGCAACGTACAAATATTTAAATGAACTAGGTGGTTGAAGCCTTCGCCAGGGTATTCCAGTTTGAATTTATTTTTTATGGAGTCTTGGGCCTCTTGGCAAGTCATCACAATTCATCTTTCTGAGAGCGATTTGGTCTCATAAGGTGGGATTTTTGCTGCGGATGGTGCCCCATTAGATGACTCTAAGCATTGACCATTTGATTTGTAGCCATCATAATTGGGTAAATTAGTATTGCTACATAAAGCAATGATGGGACATCCGCTGACTCCCACATTATTATCATCTTGTGGCTAGTTAGGTTGGGTGGCATCCCCTTAGATGCCTTTACTTGTAAATCTTTTAAGGCAATAATAATAATAATAATCCATTTAGCTTATCCCAACCATTTGAGTGCTTTATTTTCTTTCTGCTGCGTAACCATTTGAGTGCTTTATGTTCAGGAAGAAGTGGACCCAATTTGTCAATGTGTACCAATTCTGCATGTTACATTTTCTTCTTAACATCTTGGCTTCATTTCAACTTAAAATATCTGCACCATTTTTTATCAATTTTCTTTTTATCAAGCAAGGATGCTTGCTGTGGTCTTCCATAGCCAGTAGTGGGAAGTGGAAAGACTCAAGTTCAGCTCTTATCCCATCCAACTTCCTCCAAGTGTGCCTTACTTTCAAGTCAGACCAAAGACAATGAGAACGTGGTAGGATGTATTATCAGAAGCGAAAAGCCAATTATGCTTTGCCTATTAGGTCACTGAGAACTGTGATACCTAATCCATCATCCATGTAAGATGCTTGTGAATGTCCTTGCATCCATAAAATTACAAACCAGTGAAATCCATAGCTTTAAAGAAGCTAGACCTATTTATGAGTGGGAATTTTTGAGAGAGTGCTTTTAATCCAACCCGGATTGCTCTTATAACCCGTTCAGGACCCGCTTCAACTAATGGGCAAACAACCATACAGTTCTAACTTGTTTTATTATACCAGACTAAGCATTTGTCTCAATCAATTGGGGTGAACTATATGAATCTTTTTATACCATTCTGCTATGTTTAGGACCATATTTATAATTAGCTTCAATCAAGTCTATTTTATTATATTGGTTTTGTTTTAGGGATTTCATATATAAAGGGGAATGGGGTTAGCTATATAAATCCTTTGACGTCATTCTGCGCTGTTAAGGGCCATATTTATAGTTACTTTCAAGCAAATCTGTTTAAATTATATTGGATATTTTTCAATCAAGTCTTCTTTAGAGTTTTCATATATAAAATGGTGTATGTGACCGCTAGTGTTTCTTGTGTGAGAGTTACGAATACTGTTGGCTCCTTGTATTCTCATTCTTCGTGCTGATTCCGCAGCCATGCTTCATCTGTGGACGTAAGCTAACAAGCAGAATCACGTGAATCTTTTTCTGTACTGTGTAATTCTTAAGTAGTTTATTGTTGCTTTGTTTGTTCCGACATAACATGATTGATTTTGTAACCAATTATCTAAAATTTGCATGCAATTGTTTATGAAAAGAATAAGAAACAAGATTTTGAACTGTAAGTCCCTGAACTTCTTAACTACCTTTATGAGTCAAGGGCTCCCCCCCCCCCCCCCAATGTGTTGTATCCAAGTACTGGCAACGTGTATGTACTATCAACAAATAGTAACGTGTCAAAAAGACAACTAGAAAATAGACGCATCAGGAAGACATTAGCTGGTAATGACCAAGCAAATACAGCCATAATAGACAGCTCATGTGTTATGAAAACCAGAGCCTGCACTAACCGAGTCATACAATTATGCCTGGAAATCCCTGTGTAGGGGAAGACAAAAGCATATAAGCTGAGTTGTGACAAAAAAAAAGACATGGTAGTAACCAGAAATGAGAATAGACTCTGAAGAGCACAAAATAGTGCAAAATTACTTCAGTACAAAACCTTGAATGATTGGACGAACATGGTCCATACACCATGCTAGTTGTATATTCTCATGACAAACTTTGTATTGCTCCATACATAGTTCAACTATTCACTTCAAAAATTTGTCATGCTTGGTATCATTTGCATTTTGTGTTTTGCATTTCCATTTTCCAAATAACACTGAAAAATTATTCGGCTACATGTTTTTGAAGATCTCTCTCTCTCTCTCTCTCTCTCTCTCTGTAATTTACAGTAACTATTTTTGAACAAAAGAGAGCAAAGTGAAAACAATGTGTTGTCAAACTTTTCATTGTTCTTGCTTCCGAAAATATAAGTTAAACAAATCCAAACAGTTTTTTGAAAAATAAAATGTAATTATGCTACAAATGTGCATAACTAGACACAGTGCTAACCAAAACCTTGTCCGTGTCAATATATTTTACTCACAAGTCACAACATGGAAACTCAAAAGAATTTGTTCCCGAACAATTGAATCAGTCGAATGTCTTCACAGAAACCTCGTCACATAATGTAATCATTTGGTGACATTGAGATTACCATCTTATCACTGAGTAATATTATCCCTTCAGTACCTATAGCTGTGTCCAGTTTAAAAATGCACATAGTTTTAGTAGTGACAATAAATGCATCTAAAGCTACTTTTTGCACTGTACTATTGGATGTTTCCCTTTATTGTTGTCTATGTAAAAGGTAAAAACCATGCAATTAACATCTTAGAAGAGGTTACAGTGGGGAATTCAATAGAAAATACTCATTAACTTTGAAAGTGGACTACAGTTTACAGTATGAACCATTTTGGAATGGGGATTATTAAAAAGTCCATTTTGGAAAAGGGATAGTTGAAGTATAGAAATCGAGGTTTCAGGGTAAAAAAATTAGAAAAAAGAAGAATAATGAAAAGGAAGAGAAGGAAGAAGAAAAGAGAATAGGTTTTTAGAGTTCTCTAATCAGTCCCTTTCACCTTTGAGCATTTATATTAAAGTAATAAAATGTCTATATTACAAGAAAACCCTTCACACATAAACTAGAAAAGTAAATTAAGAAAATAATTACTCTAGCACTTCCCCTCAAGTTGGAGCATAAAGATCAAACATGCTTAACTTGAAAGATAACGCTGAAAAGAGGAACAAAGTAAAGGTTTTGTGAAAATATCGTTCAATTGATCTTTCAAGCGAACAAGGTGACAATTGACTTTCGTAACAAAAAATCACGAATGTGGTGACAATCAACCTCGGTATACTTAGATCACTCATGAAAGACTTGGGTTATTAGCAATAAAACAGCAGCTTGATTATCACAATGTATTGATATCGGTAAAGAAACAGGAACGCCAACATCCACAAGAAGAAAGCGAACCCATAATAGTTCGGAAACAACATGGGCTATAACGGCACTCATCTTCAAAACTAGAATAAGCAACAATAATCTGTTTTTTGTTACACCGAGTAACAAGGTTGCCTCCAACAAAGATGTAATAGCCAGAAGTAGATTGTCGATCAAAGTGGCTGCCAACCCAATCTGCATCACTAAAGCTAACCATAGACACGGAATGAGAAGGTCAATAGAGCAGACGCGACCGAATCCACTTTTCAAATGTCACGCAATCCGACAAACAACTTCAAAGTGAGGTTGACGAAGAGCATCTATAAATTAAGTAACCACACCAACAGCATAGGTAATGTAAGGACGCGAAACTGTGATAAATTAATTTTTCAACAAGACAACGATAATGACTATCAAAAGAGAGATTGCTTGAATCAAGATCAAGTTTAACCGTTAAATCCATGGGAGTATCAATAGGCCGAGCATCAAGAAGGCTAGTCTTAAATAAAAGATAAAAAACATACTTCTGCGGAGAGAAAAATGCCTTGAGAAGAGCGAGCAATCTCAATACCAAGAAAATAACGAAGGATACCCAAATCCTTAGCATGAAATGTTTGATCCATGTGTTGCTTTAAGGGAACAATACTATCAAAGTTATAATAAGAAAGAATAATATCATCAACGTAGATGATCAATACAACAGTGCCACTAGTGGAGTGGTGGAAAAAATTAGAATGATCCGCAGAAGAACACTGAAAACTATAAGCAAGTACAACGAGATAAAGTGATCAAACTAAGCATAGGGAGATTACTTCAAACTATAGATAGCATTATGCAAACGACAAACAAGATTCTCACTACTAGAGGCAATAAAAAGAGGGGTTGATCTATATATACCTCCTCTTAAAGATTACTACGAAGAAATGCATTCTTGATATCAAATTGATATAATGGCCAAGAACAACTAACCGCCACAGTTAGAAAAATCAAAAAAGAATTAAGGCAAGCAACGGGAGAAAAAGCCCCCAAATAATCAACACCATATATCTGAGTATATCTTTTAGCCACTAACGAGCCTTAAAGCCGCTTAACGAAACCATTTTGGAATATATTTAACTGCGTACACCCAACGACAACCCACTGTTTGTATGCCAAGAGGGAGAGAAGTAAGCTCTCAAGTCTGATTATGATGAAGAGCACATATCTCCTCATGCGTAGCGTGTTTTCATTCAGGAAGAACATAGCCTGCTTATAAGGAGGAGGAAACAATAGACAAAGCACAAGAAAGGTAATGAAGGCAAGAAGAGGCACGATCATAAGAGATGTACTGAGCAATAAGATGTTGAGACAAATACATTTACCTAGCCGCAAAGCAATAGGCAAGCCATCAGCTGAAAGAAGAACCGCAGACGAGAAATATGATGTGGTTGGACCATAAGATACAGTCGGCCTATTTTAAGATCGTTGATATCTGTAAGGGAGGAGATTATACCTGGACAGGGAAGGAAAGTGGCAAAGGAAGCGTAGGAGTGGTGAACTCCACCTCACGACAACAGAGAAAGTCTGAAGACAAGTAACCAGCATAAGTAAAGAAGGAAGTTGACTCGAAGAACATGACATCAATACTAACAAAATATTGATGAGACTCTAAATAATAGAACCGATATCCTTTCTAAGTACGAGTACGTAAAAAACACACTTGTGAACCCAAAGAGAGAACTTATCAAGACCTAAATCAAGAACATAAACTAAGACAACACAACCACAAACCCGAGGATTGAGAAAAAAAGACGAAGAACAAGGATGTAATACAAAAAAAATGGGGATTGATAGTTCAACACCACAGAAGGCATACGATTAATGAAATGACATGCAGTAAGAACATCGCCTAAAAAATGTCTGAGCCTCTGCATTTGGAATAACAAAGTACATGCAACATCTAACAAGTGTCGATGTTTACGCTTTACAACACCATTCTGCAAAGAGGTATACACATAATTAGAAACGTTGTAATACTCAAGTATTTCTCGGATTGTTTTGTGGTGAAAATTTTTTCATACATCTCGTAAACACAGGAAACATTACTTTGATGTGGGAAAAAATCAATAACGGAATCCCAAATCTTCTTATAAGTGTTACAAAATTCAACAAATCACAGAAATATTAGGCTCCATACTTTGCCACAATCAGCCTATAACAATAGAATCTTCACACATCCAATCTTCATATTTCGGATTTTTCTTAGGCAGGGGATTTTCAGTTATGTACTTCAATTTGCACTTTCCATGTAAAAAAAATATTAACCGCATGTGCCCAATCTAAATAATTCAACCCATTTAATCTTGTAGACGTAATAGATTTGGACATATCATCATCTCAAAGCAATGAGGCTTTGCCTTCGTTTATAATAACTCAAAAAACAGAAGAGGTAAGTAACATATATTTAAAATGAGGCAAACCGAACCTAGAAGTCAAAGAAAGAACAAACAGATCTGAAACCGCCCAAACCGAAACCAAATTAAGCAACAATTGATCAAAACTCTGACAATCAGACCTACAAATAGTATTTTCAATCCATGAGAAAAGGAACTAGAGCATCAATTGTACGCATGCCGAAGGAGACTCGAACTAATCCCAAAAAGTTGAGGATGCAATAATCGAGCAAATGAATACAAACCAAACCCTCCAGCAAGAGTTTCGATTCATATGAAGTAGATCTGAAGCATCAATTTGAAATAAACAACACAAAATTTCCAAATCGAAGAACACAGATCCAAAGAAACCAAAAGAGCAAAGTCTCAAAAAAAAATTTTGAAAAACACTTCAGATTTTCTTTAAAGATTATGAAAAAATTATCTCAATGATTAAGAGACCTAGGCGACCAAGATTTGTGGGGGAAGATGTTTTTAGAGTTTCCCTACTACTCTGAACTCAACATGATGTCAGCGTTAGAATGCTGACGTCAACACTCTGATAATCTCTAATCAATTCCCGATACTATTTAGTTAAGATCGGATGCTCTGATACCAAGTTTAAGTATAGAAATCGAGGTTTTAAGGTTAGAAAGATGAATAATAATGAAAAGGAAGAGTGGAAAAGAAAACAAGAAAATAAGTTTTGAAGGTTCTCTAATTTGTCCCCTTCACGGCTTCACCTCTAAGTATTTACATTAAAGCAATAAAACATCTAAATTACAAGAAGACCCTCCACACATAAACTATAAAAGTAAAATAAGAAAATAACTACTCTAATAAGGACTATAAAAAAGTTCAGTTTTTTTTCCTTTTGCTTCAACCACATGATTTTCATACATTCCACTGTATAAACATAAGGCATTAGAGTAAGCAGGATACACTACAATTCTCAGGAAGAATAATTCATTTTATGCTCTTTTCTTTTCTTCGACCTCTTTCTTTGGATTGTGGGATGGGAGGGAGCGGCAACTTGTAGGATATTTTGAAAGGACTGAGTTGCTTTCTTCATTTTGTATCCCCAATAGGAAGTAAGCAGCAAGAAGAACTTCAGACATAAAATTAATAATTTGACACCATGGCTGGTTGTTCAAGATTCAGCAAGCAATTGGTAAAACTTTTGTTCTAGTTTAGCATGCTATCTGGACTATAAACTAGTCAAGATTTCTTGTTTTTGTGGTTAGAAAACAAGAAAATAAGTGCTTGCCTGTTGAGTTCCCCTCATAATTCCCTCCATGGAATCAATAAGTTTCATGCGACCCGAAGTGCTAGTAATAGCATCTTGAAACTGTACAAAATCAAATGCAAAAGGTATCAAAAATGATGAGGAAATCTAGGGATATTTTATAACAGGGGCTATGTTACATGGATTCAGGTAAAGGTGACAGTGCGGGTGTGTAGAAGTGTTGGATTCATTCAACTCTCATATCAAGAACATTTGCACATGAAAATATTCATCTTCCTTACTATATATTTTTATGTTCAGGATAAATGATGTTTACAATGTTCTATTGAGTATTTCATGCATAATGTAAGAGTTTATGCATAGTTTTCTAGTAAACTTGAATTACAAAATATGATTTCTAAATAAATGTCTTGACAAAAATGTCACATATTTCATATTCTTATCCGAGAGGAGTCGAGTGCTTGACGCTGGTACTTTATATAGTTACAAGAGTCCATGTAAGATAGATCAAGGATATGATACGAACTCTTAGGGGACTATACACTCAAGCAACTTGTTTAGCTAAGCGCTACATCGCAACAATGGGGGTGGAGTGAGTCATTTCTAGAATGTGTACGACCTACCCCTTGAATTTTGCTCTTGAATTTCTTAAAAAATATGTTACAAAGAGCACTCCCTCTCTGATGCAGACAATAAATGACATTGAATTCTTAGATTTTATTCGTTTTTCTTATAGTAGTAATATATTATATTATTTATGTTTCTAAAAATAATTGTGTTTATATGGCTAATTGTTCATATGAAAACTCCATTTGCCCACAGATAGATACATCAGTAAAGAAAACTAATGTTTGAAATACTCCAATTAGAGCATTAGTGAATGTTGAAGAATGTCCAACTTTGAGTTCTAGCAACAAAGTTTCTACTGATGAGTTTAAGATGAGAAATTCATCAGGAAAAGAAATTCCCTCTTCTATGATTTCACACTCTAACCAAGTGAGACACATTCACTTACTTGGTCTTGATGCTTGTGAAGTGATGGTAGATAATAGTGATAGTGAGAAGAATGAGGAAAAAACTTGTAATGATATGGGTATTAAGGTATCTCAAACTTTAGGTTGTACTTCGTCAATCTTTCCACACAAAAAAACCTAACAAGAATAGAGCAAATTTGGGTAAATAGACTACACCCTCCTCTTGGGCATCTATGGCTTGTGAAAAAGAACCAATTGCCAAATCAAAACATAAAATAAAGAAGTATGATGTAGTCCCAATGGTGGAAGGATTGTCTGCTATTCCTTTGAATATCTCCAAGCTTGGCTTTCCTCATTGGGACCATTCTTTGGTTGGTTATTTTTTGAGAAAATGATCTATTTCCATTATGTTAAAGCATGGACAAAAAGAATATGGAAAGATACTATTAAAAATGTTATATCAATCGAGAATAGATACTTTATCTTCGAATTTAAGAATGAAGGAGTCCTTGATAAGATTCTTGAGAATGACCCATACCATTGGGAGAGGAGATATGTTGTAGTGAAAAAATGGGAATCGGGGATGTCTCTCTCTAAAAGTGATTTTTCAAGCGTGCCATTAGGGTAAATTTATATAATGTGCCTCTTAAATTATGGACGGGGAAGGGGATAGGATATTTGGCAAGTATTATTAAAAAGCCTTTATATGTAGATGAACCAGCACACTCTCCGGAGTAGGCTAACCTTTGTCCAGGTTTGCATCAAAGTACAAGGTAACAAAGAGATTCCGAAGTCATTTTCTATAAATCTAGGATATGAAAAAACTTATGTTATTTGGGTTGAGACTTATTGGGTTCCTGGAAAGTGTTCTAAATATGATATATTTTGCCACACTCTCAAGAATTGTCTAAATACATAAGAGAATGTGAAAGCTTCCAAACAAGTTTGAAGGAGAAAAGAAGAGAAAGCCAACAAGAACGTTAGTGATGAATGGGTCGATGTGAAAGGGGAAAAAAATGTTAATCAAGCTTTTCAAGGGAGAGTTGTGCCTCAACCATCTAAGCAGCTTGTTGAGGTTTCCATTTCTTCTACTCTAAAATCTTCAAATGCCTTTGACATCCTTTCTAAATAAGATTACTTTGAGGAGGACCGAAATGCTAAAGAAGTCTTTCATATAACTCCTCTAAAGGTGTCCATTTTGAAGAATCGATCCCCTAGTAATAAGATTAATAAAGTAAAATCAAGAGGTAAAGGTAGATCAAATTCGGTCCCTAGGGATAAGAACAAGAGAAAGCTACATGAAAATATTAGAAACCTCTCAACTACTCAAAAAAAAGATCTCGAGTAATTTTGAGTAGACTTTATTTTTGGGTGTATGTTTTGATATTTTGTGCTTTTGGTTTGTCTCTTTTGAAACACGTGAGCCATTGTGTTTTTTTAATTCTTTCTAGTCTCCCGGGTTGTGAGAGTTGTTTATTTTAGCTAAGGTGTGTTTCTGATCTACATTGTAAAATATTTTTTTTCTGGTACTTTAATCATTTACTTACCCAAAAAAATTATATTATTTAGATATTATTTTATTTAGAAGTTATTTTATTTCCTTTCCAATTACTAGGATATTATATGATTTTGTTTCATTCGGTTAAGAATTTAAGTTTCTATTTTAATTATAGTTTGGACTTATAAATAAAGTGGTCTTTCAATGTACTGAGCAGACATTGATCAATAAAAATTGATATTGAGTTGTGTGATTTCGCTCTATTGATTCTACATCATTTGATATCAGAGCTGAATCGATCCATTGCCGTGCCATCATTTTTTTTTTGCCGTCGAAGCTCCACCAATCATCATCCAAGTCTCCATGACCAGTTGCTGCCGCCTTCGCTCTTCGCCGCAGCCGCGGTGAGCCCCAACATCAACCGCCAACGTCGACGACCTCTTAGGTAGCCACCGACGCAACTAGTTGACATTGATAATTGCCACTGACCATAAATCTGTGGCATTTCGTACACACCCTCAACGAAGCTCCACACCACCAGCACAACGAGCTCGGCGTCCCCACCGCTTCCTTTTTTTTTGCGTCTATGCCTTAGCTAGCCCCACCACCAACAACCATAGCCGAAATTCGTCACCACCACCTGTCGCACCGTCGCCATCCATCGTCGTCGTCAAAGTTCGTCGCCTCGCGATGTCACCATCGCCATCACCTCCCAAAGCCCTAAAATACTTTGTCGCCTGCGCATGCACCTATGCCACCGCTGTGGCGCCGCCTCACCGAAACCCTAGAAACCCCCTTCTTGGCACGCCGCTAGAAACCCAAGCCCCTCTCATTTCTTCTCTATCTACAAATCGCAAGAGGAAACCTTGATTCCAACTCCAACTTACCCATACCCTACCCCAACCGGTCTCAACCCAAACCATCTTTTAAGCCCAGTTATTTTAACTCCAAGCCAACCCATACTAAGCCCATACACCGATCCTCACTTGACTTAAGCTCATACCCAACCTTAACCCAAATGCCCAAGGAGTACATGCGTACCAGTCATGGGAAGCATATAACACCAAATGGCATAAAAATAAACGCCTATTTCAATATGGACCAAACACTTTTTGGTGATGAAAAAAGATGTGTCATTTGTCCAAACCAAATGATATAGGTGTGGATGTGGTGTAGGCGTAAGGTTCAAGCAGTGGCACCTTTTTCAAATATTACATTCATGGTATAACCTCCATCAATGATAATCTTATAGACTCGATTGGCAAATCGAAGAAATGTACGAAAATTATTAGTTCGCAGCCACTCCGTTAAGCGTGAAATGTGTAATAAGAAAGTAAAAGAAAAGTGACTTCTCTCTTTTTTTTTTGACTCCTTTGTTCTCTTTTTTTTTTTTTTACTCCTTTTTGTTTGGATCATGTGGCCACTAGCACCGTTACATTTAGGTTTAATGTCCGAACTATCTTGTTAAAGCATGCCCGCTCCAAACCAGTTAGGGTATCACGCGAGGTATCTTCCATCTCCTCACTTACTGAGCTCCCATGTTCCCCCGTGACCCTCGAGTCATTACCTTCGGGTCCGACTATTGAGTCACCTGGTCACGTTCCTCCTACACCTTCCGACTTGGCAGCCCTAGATGTTCCTATGCCACACATACAAACCCTAGCCTCTCTTGGCAATCTGGAGTCCGAGAATGCTACAACTCCTCCTCCTCCTCCTACTTTGGCCGCACACGACATTCCTTTACTACCAATGCTTCCATCACCCGCAGCCCATCTTCAGCATAAGCCTACAGTTATTTTATCTTCTTCACCTCTTGCTTCTTTCATCAAATTCAATTAGATTGATTTTGTGGATGTTGAAAATTTTCTATGAGTTATCAAGCCTAGTTTTGTGCATCTTATCAACCGGTTCACGTTCCAGATTTATTGGCCCCAACAGAACCTAAAGCCATTAACCTATTCACAATACCTAATTATTTGGCATGGACGCATTCAGTACTTCCGGCCGAACTCAAGGACGAGTTCTTTTTCTCAATGAAAGAGAATGATGCGGACAACATATGGCACCTGTATTCTTGGATTTTATTCGTTTTCCTTATAATAGTAAGATATTATTTTATTTTCTTTTTAGTTAATTAAGATATTATATTATTTTTTTTTTTTAGTTAAGGATTTTAAGTTTTTATTTTTAATTAGGATTTAGGCTTATAAATAAAATGGTCTTTCAACATATTGAGCGAATTTTGATTAATAAAAATTGATATTAAGTTGTATGATTTCTCCCATTGGTTTTGCGTCACTCTCTTTGCCACTATGTGGCCTTTCGGAAGGAGTCTAAGTGTCGACCCTTGTGTTTGACCATCATGATGAGCATATTATGATTACTCTACTAATACACTTGCCATGACCTGTGATTCCACAAATTTCGTGTATTGAATTGAACATATGATCTCTTGATATTTACTACTTAAAGACTCGCTTTATGGCTTATGAATATGCTTATGTATCATGTAAATAGATTTGTGAAAGTCCATGGAATAAAACATGCTGCTCTATCATGCTTTCACTAAGCTTGTATGTTTACCCATTTGCATACATAGTTTTAGATGATGAGAGGTAGAATCAGAACTTTAGTGGATTTATTGAAGCAGGACTAATTTCGTGTCTCCCAGTCTTCGGAAACCTTGATATGTACTCTTCTGGGTTGTATATGATGGATGATGTACTTCGATACTCATGATGTATAAAATCTATTGTATTGGTCCGTGTCATGTGGACCTCAGGCTATATTTTGTGAAGTAATGCTTTCTGCTGCACTCTTTGGGGAATGACACAATGAATCAGGTCCATGCTCTGCTAATCCCAGAATATGTTGCTTGCGTTATTGAATTTAATTATTATAAACAGCTTTTTGCTGCACTTGGATTTTGGTAAGGCTTGGGTTGCACAAGTTTCTAGCCAGTCAAGCCTAACCTTTTGAGGTGGGGGAGGAGCTGTGACAATGCCAAAATATCCTGGTGCCCCCTCTTGAAGTGGGGGTCATCTCGATGAAAGCCTACACATACTCTGCCTACCAGGCTTCTAGCAGACTCAGGAACTGAGATGTACACCACTCAATCAGAAACAAAAGACAAGTAGTTTGACGTGGACACACGAACATAATTTCAAAAGAGAATGAGTTTCCTAGCTGATTTTTTTGCTTGAAGATGAGAGTACTGGAATGAGCCTGCCTAGCAGTTGCATATAACCAAGGACCGGAAGAAAACCATAATCTACACCAACAGTGACATTTAAATTTATTTTTTCTTAAAAAGAAAAAAAAACTCTACTTTGTTTCTGAATACTTCAGCACACATCCCACCTGACCCTTCACCAACTATATAAAAGCATGACCCTAGAAAGATTTTCTCATATGCATTTTGATACCAAGGATGAGTAGAACTTCAAAACTAGTTTTCTCATATGCTTTTTGATAGCTGATATTGAAAATGAGTGAAATAAGAAACTAGTGGAGCATATAAACAAAACCATAGTTACCGAGATATGCATACACTAAAGTCATTCAACCTTTCCAACCATTCAACTCTAATTCAGTAGCATTCCAAATACTTCCCTTCGCCCTCATGAAACCAGATTTCCATAACTGGGGAAGTATGACAAAGCGACATAACAATCATATGGATATGCAAATAGATCAACTATTAAGCAGTGAAATTGCCTACCAATGACAAATGAATAAACAAGTCAAGAAAATCTAGGTCCGAAACTAAAAGTAACAAAGCACTGAAAGGTCAATCAGGAAAAAAAGAAAACATGATAATAACAATAAAAATAAAAATACACGCACAAACACACATGAAGGAGTAAAATATTATGATAAGCGTATGAATATATGTCCATGCAAAGCGGGATACAAGAAAATAAATGGCAACCAGTTACAAATGAGAAGAAGATTTAAATCTAAGATTTACAAGCACAAGAGGAGACACTAAGGATGCAAGTTGGCAATATTCTGCTTTACCAATACCTGAGAACTTATGGAGTTTAACAAAGATGTTTCCTTTATCATCAAGTCTTTTATCTCCAATAATGCATTAAAGGTGGCATAAAATTTACGAGTTTGCCAAAGCTTTTCCTGCATATTCACAGAGAGAGAATACAACTTACTTAAATGCGGTCAAGCTTTGAGCCAATAACAAATTCATAAAAGACAACAAAGGTCAAAAGTAAATACCCATAGTATTTCCATACCTGAATACGAACATATAGTTCTGAAAACCGGTGTTCATACCTGCAGAAAGAGATTTTAGTTGGAGAATAAATGTATCTAATGAAGCAAGTAAGCAAGATTCCCAGTCTTAACTTTCTGTCATATCACATGTTTCCATATTACAGTCATATGGGACCGTATAACCACCTACAGTGAACACTTGTTGGACACAGAAATTCCTCATGTCGAAAGGGTGATATTTTTATGAAGGTTTTCTGAGTTGGACACATTGAGGATGCTCCCGTACATTTACCAGGACACATCTAATGTCATCTTGTGATTTTGCAGAAAGATATGTGCGTGTAAGATAGTAATGGGAAAGTTTTCCCAAAAGCTTCAAACCAGAGAGGTTTCTTCCCCGTTTGAAGATGGAACTAATCCCTTAGATCATAGAATTTCACATAATCTCAGAAACAGCATAAAGAAATGTCTCGACTCTTTACTGAAATAAGAAAAGGAATAATAATAACAGATACAGTTCCTAAAGAAAGTTGCTAAGAAGAGAGGTATACTGGATCAGTTCTGCTTGGGAAGGCACATCATCAAGCTGCCGCTTGAGCAACACAATTTCCCTAAGCTTAACAGCAAGTTCCTACAACCAAAAAGATCATTACTTTTTAGTCTATAAATAAACGTGATACTTTTCCCATGCCTCGGGAAGTAGTTTTGTAGTTCCTACTAGTTACAAACTTACAGTTGAAGTGGATGTTAAATAGAAATCAAAGCATAGGCTTATTTTTTATTCTTTTTGAATAAGTAGGACACGCATACAACCTCCATGTGTTCCCACCAGATTAGACAACATATTGCCTCCTTTTGAGAGGTAGCAGGAGAGAGCACTCGAGCTAAAGGTAAAGGATGGCATTAGATATCAATGCATACATAAAACCTTCTAATATAATAGTCAACAGACAAAACCAAGATATTGAAAGAAGCTGGAAACAATTTTGTTATTTCCAAGGATAAATGGTAATAATTGTGTGGAAGGTGCGCAACAAATGAAACCTAGAGAATAATAAATAATTCCAACCACAGTAATGAATGCAAAACTTATATGTACAATAAATAATTTTTCCTTTCAGGAAAAATATTCACTATATTCTAAAATACTATCAACTACAAAAGAAAAGAAAAAAGAAAGTTAAGAGAAGACCTTTATCGTTAGAAAAAAAATTAATCGCCAACTCTATAAGTAAATATTTATTAAAGGAATAAAGGGGACGCATGATCCTCATGAGACGATGCAGGTCACCTACCTGCGCTTTTCACTGACTACACATCCAAGCAAAATTCAAACAGTCACGTAGCTAAACAAGGCACAACCCACTAAATCCCAAAGATGCAAGTGCCAAACACTAGAGTCTTGGTTCAGTAAAAGAAGGTTAACAATCTCCTTTGCCATCATGCACATACAAAATTAGTTACAAACTATGAAGTGAGTGCAAAATGCTAAGAGGATCCATTTGAAACACATTATTATTCCAGAGATTTCTCTCATGGTGCCTATGCAGACATTCTCCTTTCTTCTTCTCTTGGAACCTTCTTATACTTTATTTTTGGCAATTAATATTAAAAATGTATTATAATTAGATTCATCGGGAATAACAACATCAAGCAAAATATGGAATGCTCTTTAATGATCTCCTACAAAATTATGAAAAGATGCAATAAAGTGATAGAATGTCAATGGAACATTCTTAGGCACCAAGATATTTGATGTAGCTTGGGGTTTTGCTTCATTATTTAGTTATTAATTTTGTTGTTGATTTGTTTTCTTTGGACTATATTTCAGTGGCTTATTGTTTTACCTATGATGTGGGGGATGCCCACATACTTTAATTATTTTTATTTTTTGGCATGGCTCCATAGAGTGGCAAGTTTGTGAAACCTAAGCAAAAGTGGACTAGAGTTTGGTTGAAGTCCCAATATAATCCTCTCTGTTCTCCAATTTCAGGGACTGTTGACTTAAAAAGAAATCCTGACTGGTGGTTCTCTCTTTCCTCTTTCCTCTTTCCTCTCTTTCCATCACTTTCTCTCCAGATTTCTGAGTTCTGCTGCATCTTCCCTATTGCTGCTGCTGCTGCTGCTGCTTTCCTCTTGCTTCCTTCATGCTGCTGCTGCTTCTCTGCTGCGTCTTGCAGGTAATTCAGCTTCTTCTCTGCCCCTTCCACATCTCTACAAATTCTTTCTTTCTTCTTTCTTTCTTCACTCTAAAGATTCTTATCTCTGATGTTGCTTTTTTCTCTGGTTTCTTCTTCTTCTTCTTTTTTCTGCATCTTCTCCCCTTCTCTACATCCTCAGTTGCTGCAGCTACTGCTACTACTATACCATTCCCTCCCGTAGCTGCTGCTTCCTCTTCATTTAGTGCTTGGTGTCACATGGGATAGGTTGGAATTGGACTGAAAGCCGCCTTCATGTAATGAGCTTCTTGCCTGATATTTTGAAGTTGTTGAATAAAGTTTCATTATGTGATTCATTCTAGATTAAAAGCTTTTACAAAATGTGAAGCTGCATAATTTCTTTACCATTTGTTTGCTATCTTTTTTGAGATTTATACTTACTGAATTTTAAGAAGTTGCCTAAATCATTTTTTTGAATAAGAGATTATATGGGGCCATAATGGGAATGTCACCCGTATACAAAAAAAAAAAAAAGGATAGAACAAAAACTCCCACAAAGAAAAGAGGCTACAAACCTCTACAAAAAGAAGTCAACTTACAGATAGAGAATCTTTAAAACCAACTCTATCAAAAAAAAAAGAAAAAGTATCACTCTTAGAAAGTCAACTATACAAGTTATTCACAAGGACACCTTGTATAAAGGAGACTCGACCCTTCAAGAAGAAGAAGAAGAAGAAGAAGAAGAAACTCTGTCACATTCTTGCCATATCAACCACATCAAATAAAGAGGGGCCAAATGCCACGCCCTTCTATTTCGTGGCAAATTCCCACCCTTCCAATCCAACAGAACCCCGCACACCTTCTCAAAGACCCCATCTACACCAAAAGGCAACAAAACAAACCCTCACAATTCACTTGACTCCCGATCCTTCTTACACAAACAACACCTATTTGCCTGAAAAAGACGACTCCAAATAAGATTATCCATGGTAAAGATCTTTCCATGCACCGCACACTAGACCAAAAGATGCCACTCTTGAGGGAGCTCTTACCTTCCATACACATCTCCATGGAAAAGAGACCCTCCAACACCTATTAAAAAGAATGACAAGTCAACCGCCTACTACAAATCCCACTCCATATAATTGTATCCACCACTCCATCCAACCCTCTGGAGTCGTACTACAGACATGTGCTTACACTAGATAACCTTCCTCCAATAACTATCCTTCTCAAGTACGAATCTTCCCAGCCATTTTTCCAAAAGGGGCCTGCTAAAAGTGACTAACTTCCTACACCTAGGCCCCCCCATCCTCCATCAGAGAACAAACTGTACTTCAAACTACCAAAGTAGAGCTTGGTTATCCCCAACCCCACCTCATAAAAAATCCCTCTGCAGCTTCTCTATCTTCCTAGCCACCAACCTCAGAAATGTATGAATGGACAAAAAAATAGGTCAAGAGACTGGATAGAGTAATCTTGAGGAGAGTAAATCGGCCCATTCTAACGCTTATACCTAACCAACCCCTTCTGAAACCTCTCGAGGAGCATGTCCCATATTGCCCTTGCCTAACGAAAGACCCAAATAGGTAATTGGTCAGGACCCGATATAAAGTTCACCACTTATATTATTATAGTGCATGTTGTAAACCCATGTGACGGCGTACTGTACCTGTTAACTAGCTAGATAGTCGTTATTCAATTTAGAAGAGTTGAGTTAAGCCTGAGGGTACGGAGCGAGTCAATAAGTCATTTTGGCCCAATAAGTGTTGTTGGTAGTTACTTAATTTATTAAGAGTTGTTAAAGTTATTGTTGTGAATAATATAGTTTAAAAAATCAGGATCTCATTAATTATGATTTAATAACTAAAATCAACATATTAGGAAGTTAGGATTTTATTGATTGTGATTTGATTTGCAAGTTATTTTTTTCTTTTTTTGTAATCCTTCTTTACCATTATAAATAGATAGCTATACCTCTTTGAAAGTAAGCAAAAATTATTGAATTTTATTATTTTACTTGGTATTAGAGCCAAAATATGAACAAAAGAAAGAAAAAAAAACTGTCCAAAAACCC
Source organism: Heliamphora exappendiculata (assembly GCA_034768845.1). Taxonomy (NCBI): domain Eukaryota; kingdom Viridiplantae; phylum Streptophyta; class Magnoliopsida; order Ericales; family Sarraceniaceae; genus Heliamphora; species Heliamphora exappendiculata. The sequence continues at coordinate 11,865 of JAOTRH010353465.1, read as the reverse complement.
TAGATGTCGTTACTGCTTTCCCTCACTTTTGTCGCCGGTATTCCTTCACTGGTATCACGAATCTGGTATACCATCACCATTGAAGTCTTTGCCGCCGTCGTTAGTTTTCCCCCACCACCACAATTGCCACTGATCTTTGTTCACCTCCGCTGATCTTTTTTTCTTCTTTTCTTCACAGTTGTCGCTGTTCCTTCTCTTTTCCGCCGCTATGGATTGCGAGTTCCAGATCACTGTGCTTCTTTGGTATTAGTGTATGTGTATCATTAAAGTGTCAATATATTATATTGTTGGCTTTGACAGTGCACTTTTTAAAAAATTATTACTCTTTTGTTCTTGTTCTTGATTTTGGGGCTACCGATGTTTCGGTAGCATTGTTCTTGTTCTGGGGGGCTACTAATATTGTTCCGGTAGCATGGTTCTTATTTTTGGGGCTACCAATGTTGTTCCAGTAGCATTGTTCTTGTTTTGGGGGGCTGTCAATGTTCTTCTGGTAGCATTGTTTTTGTTTTTATGGCAACTGTTGTTGTTCCGGTAGCATTGTTCTTGTTTTTTGGGCTACCAATATTTTTTTTGGTAGCATTGTTCTTGTTTTTTATAACTACCGTTGTTATTCCGGTAGCATTCTAAAATCTAATTAGTTTTTGAAAACTGAGAAACCATCTCCGAAGACCGATCTTAAGCATATTTAGTGGAACCATCTATGCTCAAGTCTTCAATTGTCAAGCTGGGTTTGATTGATATCTTTGTCCCAGCTTAAGAGGGAGTATTGTAAATAATATAGTTTAAGAAATTATGATCTCATTAATTATGGTTTAGTTACTGGAATCAACATATTAGGAAGTTATGATTTTATTGATTGTGATTTGATTTGCAAATTATTTTCTTCTTTTTCTGTAATCTTTCTTTATCTTTATAAATAGATAACTATACCTCTTTGAAGATAAGCCAAAATTATTGAATTCTATTATTCTGCTGTTATTATTTAAGATATTTTATTCTTTTCTTTTATGTTAGGGTTAGCTTATAAATAAGGTGGTGATTTATGTAATCATCAATTTGTAATTAATAACATGGAGTGTGTTTAAAAATTATGATTGTGGCCCTTGTGTGTTTCTTCTCTCCCCTTCTCCTTCTTTGGGTTTAGCATCAATTGGTATCAGAGCTAAGGCTCGAGATTCCACATATCTCTTCTTCTTCAACACAAACCCTAGTCGAACCTTTCTTGTTGTCATCCCTCCACTTTGTTGCCAGCTCCCTTGGTTACATGACCGAACTTATCCAGACTTGCTAAAAACCCTAGCCAATTTCTCAACAACCAAAACCACCATGACACGACTCGCAATCCTTTACCAGCACCGCCAACTAGTGTGGCGCCGCTATTCCTCGTCGTCGATTAGCTTCTCACCACCAACCAGCACTACCATCACCACCAACTGTCGGTAGCCACTAGTTTTTCCCAAATTAGTTTCTCCCGCTGACACCATTGACCCAGATCTCGTCGACATCAGTCTATGTCACAAGATCTATCAAACCCAATCGCCGAAACCCTAGGTCTCCTCATGGACCTCCCTCCTCACCGGAACCCTAGGCCTTGTCATCAACCTCAGCCTTTCACCCTCATCGATCTTCCCTTTTCCTCTCGCCAAAACCCTAGCGCACCTCTCATTCACCACCTGTGAATTGCAGCCACAAAAAACCAAAAAAACCTTAGTTTCTCTTTTGTTGCGCGGAAAACAGAAGGAGAAATTATCCAGACCTAACTCGAACCGACCCAACCCACTCATATTTTACGCCGACCAGCCCACATACCTAAAAAGAAAAAGAGAAATTCAAGCGGCCCAATCTTCACATGGTGTAGTCTTCTAACCCTTCTTTACTTAGCCCATTCTATATATATATATATATATATATATATAATCACTTTAGCAACCTCTCTACCCATAGCCATGGTTACCAATGCTAAGTTGAATACCATAGTTGAAGCTCTAGATCAAGAATTGCAAGAAATATAGAAAGCTCGAAAGCAGAGAATTGAAGATATAACACAGATGCGAGCTATGTTAGAAAAAAGAGTTGCCACCTTTTTAGAAAATTGAGGAATGAAGGTCTGCTACCATTGGTGGAACTTTTGGTGTTCATCCACCACAGCTTTTTGTCAACCAACGCATGATAGAAGATCCACGACTGACTGAAGTAGACAGAGGTGTTAAGTTGAAAGTTTTAGACTTTAATGGGGATCACGATCCAAATGTATTCTTTGATTGGTTACACGGTATAGAGAGCTTAATGTTAACTCTTGCCAAAGCAAAATTGAAAGGCACTGCTAGAATTTTGTGGACAAAGTATCAACGAGAGTACTATGCAGCTACTCATACATGGACCGATATGAAGATTGAAATGACCCAATATTTTGTGCCTCCAAGGCAAGCGCAATGATTGTCTTTATTCTTTGGTAATTGACACTAAGAGTTGCACTAATGCTATATCTAAAGAAACTATGAAGAAATTAGGTTTCAAGGTTGAGCCACATCATGCGCCTTACCACACGGCCTGAATCACCAACACCAAACTCAATATTGATAAGCAGTACCCCGTGACACATACTCTTGGCAAGCTCAAAGAGACAGTATTGTGTGATGTGCTACGACTACCTCTTAAGCTTTTCCATATTCTTTTAGGTCGTACACATGATTTTAAATATCGCCGATACCGTTATGTATCGGCCATTACGTAACGGTATCTCATACATACGATTCGGATATGCACTTTGGTATCGGAGTTGTAGAAAATTCTTAGAGTATCAACCGATACAGCTAAACGTATCGCGTATCAGTGCCGTAAAGGCCGATACTCCCAATACGTGATCAATATAGACGGATACGGGACCCGAGATAACCCAACAATTTGGCTTCACTTTCCTCTCTATAACTCTATTTTCGTCTTCAAAACTATGTGTCAAAATGTTAATTAAAAACACTTACATAAACATTTTATTTATAGAAAATAAGTTTAGGATATGCTTCTCATTGAGTTTGTCATTTGCTAGTACTTGAAAAAAATCATGAGTGCGGTTACGATTCCCGTTCCAGACTAATCGATTCTCCCGATACCGTTACACGTGACTGCGACCGTTACTCCAGTTGATACTGCACTTTAGAGAATAGTTATTCAATTTGGAAGTCACGAGTTAAGCCCAAGAGTTCGATGCAAATTAATAAATCCTTTTGGTCCAAAAAGTGTCATTGATAGTTATTTCATTTATTAGGAGTTAATTATGAGTTATTTAAATTATTTAAAATATTTTATTATTTCCTTTTATGTTAGGGTTAGCTTATAAATAAGGTGGTAATTCATGTAATTATCAATTTTTTATTAATAATGTTTGAAAATTAGGATTGTGTCTTATGTGTGTTCCTTCTCTCCCCTTCTCCCTCTTCGGGCTCGGCATTTTTTATATAATAGAGAAACCCTATGAAGGCGACTAATTTCATATCAATAACCACAAAGGTTTCACTTTGGAAAAATGCAAAGGGGGGTAATTATTACGAAGGATTTAAAGATGTCAGTGTAAAAGCCAAAAAAAAAACGAGGGTAATATGTTGAATAGGCATTCTTCCATATAAACAGATAGATCATGACTAGCAAAGGACCTAACTGTGCTATGCAAACGATAGTACTTGTAGATACAAATGGAATCTTACCGTCTTTCCTGAATTCAGTCTCTCAAGAAGATTTTCCAAATAATGATTGGAACCACAGAGATCGTTATCATCGTTGTCACAAGATATTATATTCTCCAGTTCATTAACCTCAGCTTGCAATTTTGAACATTTTGCATTGCAATCGGACTTGAGTACAGATTCTTGCTTCTGCATAACCTTAAGAAACCTTCAACTATTGAGTTGGGAAATAGAAATGGTGAATAAAACAGGCAAGATAACTGCTGGAAAAGGATATTTACAGGTTTAGAAAGAATAGACATAACATTTGCCGATATGAGGTAATGAAAGAATCATTACTGTTCTGATCTTCAAATTTCCAACAAAGAACGGGTATATATATGTTCCTATGAAAGCGAAAGATCAAGATTTCCTTTTGGTTTGTTGCCATTAGTTGGATCTAAGGGATAAGATAATGCAAAACAAAAAAAACAAAAAACAAAAAACAAAAGAAAAAAAAGGAAAGACTGAATTTTGATGTAAGCATGTAATGTAGGAAGCCATGAAAGTGACATCAAAAAAACCTTCATTGACTGTGAAAGTGATAACAATCTCTGCACCACAGCATTAGCACCCTCCCTATGGATTCTCTCTTGCAGATGTTCCATCTTACTCAAACAAATAGTCTTTCTCTGATTCTGGAGAACAGCATAAGGATCGACAAAGATGTTAATATGAGCCAAACAATTAAATCAATTCCCAGAACAGATCATGAATTTTAAAAGAAATACATCATCTACCGTCCTCTTCTTTTTTCCTCAACAGGAAACTGGAGATTCACTTTCCAAAATTTTCAAAATAACAGAAAAAAGCAACTATCTATACACTGCTAATATTGTATATCCATAACAGATCCGACCAGTTGTTCCAGGTTGGTGTTCAGCATAGCTATTGAACTCTCTACATTTTTTAACTCCTCCTCAATCTGCAGAAAAGCATGCTCCCCCTCTTCAACGAAATGTTCAGTGCAAATAACCTGAGCAATTCAACGCAGAAGCCAGCATTGTGTCAGAAACTAAACAAAGATAATTCCACGTTCTAGAGAAACTAAGGTTGCCATTTTGTTTGCGGTGCTTTGGTCTGATGTAGTATCAGTGTCATAATCAAACATATTGATCAGTTCTCATCTTGAAACAATCTGAATTAAAGTGCATGCAAACCAAACTAAACCAAACTGGGCCAGTGGATATAATATTTGTTTAAAATAGCCTAAAGAAAGGAAGCTTAATCCCTACTGGTAGTGCATTCCTCAGACAAGAAAATGCATGCAAACACAACCTTTACAAGGAAGACCTCAAATGGGCACAATTATGATAGTAAGCTAGTAAGCAATCTAAACAGCTCAACCACCTTAGAGTTGCTAAGCAAACAGACCTAACTTTACCCAGTTGTTTATTGAAACAACTCTGGTTGTGGAAATAGCAACACCTGTCATGGTACTGCAATAACAAAGGAATTCAAAAGGAGCCTGGGAACTTGATATTAATATGATACCAGAAAATGCAACACAATCATTAGCATTAATGACTGAATACAAGATCAATAAATCTTTTGGACATGGGTGAGGAAACCAATAACTTGATTCCTACATAAATCATTTCATTTACACCTTTATATTACTATCTTCTTGTCTTGTGTGGAACTTTCGAGTTACTAAGAAAAATGGAAGAAGATAATGTTGTAAGCTACCTCCATGCACAAAGATAGATAACTTGATATGGTTCTTATGTGATGTAATCAGTAATATGGTCATAAGAGTACCATACATGGGCTGCAAAATATATATGGTTAGCCCCAAGTTTTCTTTTATTGATTGATGATGCAAATGTGTATTTAATGAGATTAAAGAATATTTCGTATTAAGAAAATCTCTTTTATGTGCAAGTTTGAGTTCCAATGCTTAAAATTGTTCATATTTTTCTAACTTATGTACTTAGATCAGTTTTAAGTTCATTGAAACCCATTTTACAACTTGCTTGAATATATTTTGAAAAAGATTTGGGCTTTGGAATCGATGTTTGAGCTTAAAAGATCAACCTTTTAGTTTATGGGTTTTGGGTGTTGACCCCCATTTTCAAAGAATAATGTTTTTTGCAAAACTTTTTATTATCGATCCTTTGAGCTCTGGTGTCGACCCCTTTTTCCAAATTCAACAAATTTTTGTTGGAGAACAAAAAAAGGTGTCAACCCCCTTAGCTAGGAATTTTGATTTCTGATAGACATTCCCAACTTTTTCAACAGCTTAAATTGCATCAAATGCTTCCCACCTACCTCCTATGGTTAAAATTGATCGAAAGCCTATCTATAAAAGCTTCACTCAAAGACCTGCTCCAGTCTCTAGGCAAAAGATGAAAGTGGGAATCGACATAGGGCGTTGTAAAGGCCTTTGCTTGCTCCTATAAAAGCTCATATGGGGTGTTTCCTACTGCTCTCCTGATACGAGTTATTTCCTGACCATTCCTTCATACTTGTTTCAGGAAGCACTTCGGTAACTCCAGTAAGTATGCAGATTATTTTACTAATTTACCGACGCAAAGAGGTCTGCCCAACCCAAATGGACACTAGTTACTTTGTGAGCTCTTTATTCTTCACTAATTATTTGTAAAAGGGTAGAGAATCCCTTTGTAATTCTTGTACTCCTTGAGAGAAAATTCTTGAGCTCTTGATAGATCAAAACAGAGCATAGTTGGGATCATTAAAACTAGATTTGAGAAAAACCGTGTTGCAAAGGTTATCTAGCACAATTGAAACTAGACTTGTAACTCTATTTGATTAATAATCGAAGAAAACTCAAAGAGGAGGCTAAGGGAGTGAATGTAGGCTCGACTGAAGCCCAATTGCTATAAACATTTTTTGTGAGCTCTTTATTCTTCACTAATCATTTGTAAAAGGGTAGAAAATCCCTTTGTAACTCGTGTACTCATTGGGAAAAAATTCTTGAGCTCTTGAGAGATCCAAAATAGAGCATAGTTTGGGTTATTGAAGCTAGATTTGAGAGAACCCGTGTTGTAAAGGTTATCTAGCACAATTGAAGCTAGATTTGTAACTCTATTTGATTAATAGTGGAAGAAAACTCAAAGAGAAGGCTAGGGGAGTGAATGTAGGCACAGCTAAAGTCCAATCGCTATAAAAAAATGGAGTTTGCACTCTCTCTCCCCATTCTTGTTATTAACTTTATATGACTTATCATTTGTGTATTCATTTATTGTGAACATTGTTAGAAGTTGTATTTGAGTAAAAAATGTTTAGATTTTTAGTCAAACCAATTTAGCTCCCAACCCTCTTTTTATTATGTGTGTGTGCATGTATAGCTCCTACCTAAAAAGTACGGACACTTTTAAGTGTGGATTTTTTTGAGGTACTTCAAAATACAATATATATGGGAAGATTTGATTGGCCATTTGAATGGAGTTATAAAAATCTAACCATCCTTTAACTTTACTGGTCGTTTACCCAAATAACTTGTACGCCAATGTTACCCGTTTTTTTCTTAAAGAGTTACTTCACTACCAATATATTATGTATCTTTGAGTGAAAAAGGAGAGCTACTGGCTTACCAATACCCAACAGTTGTGTATAAATACATATTATACCTTCAATTGCGATGATTTGATTGAACATAAAAACTGATGCTTCTATTGCCCATATTTATTTATATACACATAAATCCTTATGTTCCTTTGGAATTGGAGAATAGAAAATTTATGTTTTACCTAACCCAAGTTTCATCCTTCTCAAAAGCTTCCTATATTTTCCTTGCAACTTTGCCAATAAAAAGGGTTGTTCCTGACAGAATTGCATCATATGTGCACACTTGTAAGAAGTGATGGTTGAATCCGAGAGGGTCAGCAACCAAAATCCTGTTGCATCGGGCCATGCATTCAAAGGGAAGCGATCTACTCATAAGCTGCGATTGCACGCAGTGTGTCTCACTTTTTTTTCCTTGTGTTTTCCTGTAGGCTGTAGCATCTTAAACAATTAAACCCTTAAATCCTTACGATATTAGGAGAATAAAGGAAAACCTGCTACAATTCTAAACAAAACAAACCCAGATGTCTGAAAGTGAACTTTTCAGTGATTCAAACTTCAGAAGTTGTCAATAGAAAGTTAGGTTACAGGAAATTGCATAAGTTGTGTTTATTTTGACTGACCCCAAGCTCAAAGATAACTCTAAAAACTAAGATTAACAGGGCATTAGAGGAATGCCACCATTAGAGGAAAAAATTCTAATAAAGTAAAAGTTCTTCAGAGAAATTTGAGTAGCATTTATTCCACCTTGTAAATGTTTTTTTTATAAGCAACAATTAAGATTAATAGGGCATTAGAGGAATGCCACCTGTATACAAAATGTGTTACTGTAGGATCCCCTCAACAGGACAAGGAAGACCTCAAAAGCTTCTACAAATAAGTATTAATCAACAACTAAGGATTCTATAAAATCTATAGCCTCTATATTACAAAAAATAGTCTCTTTCAGCTAACCAACTATTCAACCACCTGTGAAGAGTACCCTTCAACCTATAAGGACTCTACCCATCAAAAGGTCTTCTATTTCTTTCTCCCCAAACCAGCCACATCACGCATAAGGGAGCTAGCCGCCAAGCTCTCCTTCTCCTCCTCAGAACCTTCCCCACCCCCCGACAACACCCCACCCACGCCCGTCTCAAAAACCCACTCCATCCCAAAAGGCAGCAACACAAAACCCGATAAGTCCCTCACAAACTCACAATGGATAAGCAGATGGGCAACAGATTCCCCTCCTTGCACAGCCAAAAACAATTTGTCCGAACGTGTCCCCTCTGTATAAGGTTATCAATAGTGGGGATCTTCCCGTGAAACGAACACACTCCGGCTTTGAGCGTGAAACGAAAACACTCAAAGCCTTTCATGTGGTTGTCCACCCAAAGAAAACCACCTTTGACGAAGCTTTCACCCTCTAAACACTCCTCCATGGAACGAACACACTCTGGCTACCCAACAAACCCCCATGAAAGGCTTTGACCGAGAAACTCCCACTTCTATTCCCTCTCCATTTCACTAAGTCCACCCCACCCCCTCCACCCTAAATATCATACAAGGCCCCCATCCATTTGCTATTACAGAACATATTGTTAGTACAGACCATAACACCTTCCATAAAAACTATTCCTTTTTTGGTATTCCGCATGCTTAATCCATTTATATCTTCTCAAAAATGTCATTGATTAGATTCATGTCATCCTACTTGGCACATATGGATTGATTTTGTTTAGTAATCTTCTCCTCCCTCCAACTTAAGTAGTACTGTTTTACCCCTTTTCTTTAATCTCAACAACTTCTAATATTATTTATAATGATCCCAACCTCATTCCTATTTGTTTCTCTTTGCATGCCAAAGTTTATATCTTGTTTTCATATTTTAGTTGTCCCTAGAGGCCCCACTGTGTCTTTTAAACACGCAAAATCATTCTACTTCAGATTTTTTTATCTACTAACTGCCTCATTTTACAGATGGATATTCCCATGTTCCACAATATGCTAGCTCTATTGACCTACCACCTCTTTACCTACGCCCATCCATTAAAGTGCAGGAATCCATGCCTACTTCTCACCACTTCCATGCACAGGTCACTTGGTTCACTTGAAATTTGAAAATACCCTAGGAATCCCTTAACTATTTAACACTACAAATGTGCTCAAATGCAGATTGCCAGAAGTAGAGAAAAGTCTAACTGGAAAATTCTTAGAATCCATGTAAGGTGTGAGTTTAGGTTTTCACATTGATGATTTACCCATTCTAGTCCTCCTTCCTTTAGGCATAGGCCTGGCTATATGGAAGATAAAACATTAGGCATGGCATGGGTACACTTAACAAAGAAAAAAAAGATGCACATAACTACATGTACAGATATCAAATATATATTATGAATGAGAGCACTTTCAATCCTCGTGAGTTCAACTTAGCCTATAAGTCACCATAAAATGAGGAAATTAAAGTTGCACGAGATGAAACCCAACTGCATCCAGAAAAGGAAACAAAAGAACTGCCACTAGGAAGGCTGTAGCAACCTAAGCGGCAGAAGATGCACAATAACTTCTTAACCTGTAGAAAATTGTATAAACACTAAAATCACTGTTGCATGAGATTCGGAAGGCATCACCATATTGGGTTAACTACCAGATTTTATGGTAATGGAATAAACACCCTAGCGCATAAGTCTTTTCAGTGCCAGGATTCTCCACTTTTTCTCCACCTGCTAGCTTTCAGCCTCACACATATTACAATTCCTTCCATATTCCTTTCATTTACATGTGTATTTGTTTTATTGTTTGATTGTTTGAACTATTCATCTTTCCTTTCCAGCTAGAAATGGCGCGCAGCACAGAAAAGAAGCCTCATAACACATGTCACCATTGTTTTACCCCTTATCTGATCACAGCCCGTGCCAGTCTCTTGGCCCATTCCAACAATTGTCTATACATGCATTTGGCCAGAACTTGCTACCCAATAGATGCAGAACATGGACAGGTAAAAAGATGCTCCCTAGATTTCTTCGTGCTGCCACATAGAATACAAGACACATCATTCATGCAAAACCATCCCTAAAGCTTATTTCTCATTGACAATCTCCCTTAACTGACTATAGAATTAGGTGTACCGGGTGATTAACTTTATTGAACAAAATGATTTTGTGCTACATAGTACATAAACTCTGGTTGCCTTAACCTAAATGCATTCCATGCTGATTCATGCAAGTCCTATTTGGGAAAAAGCCCAGATGACTTTTAACTGCTCCTGCAGGCGAAATATGAAATAAGCTGGAGTTTCCCCTATTATGGCCATAACCTGCCAAGCAGTTGCCAGTTCCTGCAGGATAAGATCTTTGGTAATGAAGCTAGAGACATTTGCTCAGAAGCTGCTCACAAATGCATCTCACATTTTGAGCAGCAGCTCTTCCAAATAATAGACCTATGGCATGCCATCAACAATGTGATGGGAATGCATTCTCTCATGAGTCGTGATTGTATCCTGTATAATTCTTGAAACCTTTCACTACAATTCTCACTATACTTATTTCATCAAAGCCCAATAACGTCAATCATAAAAAAATCCCACCGACACCTTAACAAGAAAATCAAACTTTTGAAGTAAGCCAATCCATATTACAGCTAAATAAGTCTTACGTTTATTCCTTTTTTATATTTTTATTAAAAAAAAAGGTTAATAGTGCTTGAGGGATAACAATTTAAAGAGATAATGCAACCTAATAGGGGAGAGATGAAGCAACTAGAACTGTTAAAGATAGGAAATCCATTTTAGCTAACTAAACCTAGTTCTACTCTGCTAGATTTGGCATGAGTTTTAACTGCCTTCTTTTGCTTGATACGATTGGAATTATTGTGAAAGTAGCTGAAATAGTTGCTGAGAAATAAGAGTTCTCTTATCATGTGGCTCTTCAACTTAATAGAGGCTGCTGGACCAACACTTAAAGTGCAAGGCATGGAATAGCTAGAGCGAAGGGATTTAGTATATCACAACCCTACTTTCTGAGAAGAATAATAAAGCTCTGGTCCATTAAAAATAGAGATGGAAGTTCTGTTCGTTTCTATTCGTTGTTCCCGAGTAGATGGGCAGGAAGAAAAAGAGGCTCCTAGCTAAAGGTAGGTTGTCTTGCCCAGGAGGTGGAAAGTGTCAAGGACAAAATTGTGAAAAAGTGTGTAACAAATGGTAATCTGTTGTAATGTTCAAGAAAAAAAGATTAATTTGGTTTGGAGTTTGGACACATACACCGTAAATCAGTTGATGTAATAGTAAAGAAAAACGACAAAATCATGCGTAATGGAAACACTAGGGGGGATAGACCTAAATTGAGAATATCGTTTTAAGAAAATATATAAACTTACTAAAACAAACTAAAAATATAGCCCTTAACATGACAGGATGGTATAAAATGGTTCATGTAACCGTCTCCAAATAGTTGAGATAAAAGGCTTGGTTTGGTTTGATTTGGTTTCCCATTAGATGAGTCCATTTAGTATTAGGTAGTTGATCAAGTAAAGGCTGACCAAGCCAACAACGCTTAGCTGGTATGTTCAAATGATTAGCCATGCAAAGACTAAGATGTGGCCGTGGAGAATCGTGGACAATGGGAGGGTGAAAACCCAC
>JAOTRH010353356.1:0-36429 GCA_034768845.1 Heliamphora exappendiculata | reverse complement strand
TATGGACTAGGGTTTGGAGAAAACCTAAGACACCTTATGGACTTAGGACCTAGACGCCTTATGGACTAGGGTTTGAAGAAATCCTATGACACCTTCTGGACTTAGAACCTAAACACCTTATGGACTAGGGTTTGAAGAAAACCTAAGACTCTTTACAGAATTAGGACCTAGACGCCTTTATGGACTAGGGTTTGAAGAAAACCTAAGACTCCTTATGGACTTAAGACCTAGACGCCTTTATGGACTAAGGTTTGAAGAAATCCTAAGACACCTTCTAGACTTAGAACCTAGACGCCTTTTGGACTTAGGGTTTGAAGAAAACCTAAGATACCTTATGGATTTAGGACCTAGACGCCTTATGGACTAAGGTTTGGAGAAAACCTAAGACTCCTTATGGACTTAGGACCTAGACGCCTTTATGGACTAGGGTTTGAAGAAATTCTAAGACACCTTATGGACTTAGGGTTTGAAGAAAACCTAAGACACCTTATGGACTTAGGACATAGACGCCTTATGGACTAGGGTTAGGAGAAAACCTAAGACTCCTTACGGATTTAGGACCTAGACGCCTTATAGACTAGGGTTTGAAGAAATCCTAAGACACTTTCTGGACTTAGAACCTAGACGCCTTATGGACTAGGATTTGGAGAAATCCTAAGACACCTTATGGACTTAGGACCTAGACGCCTTATGGACTTAGGGTTTAAAGAAAACCTAAGACTCCTTACGGACTTAGGACCTAGACACCTTATGAACTAGGTTTTGAAGAAAACCTAAGACACCTTCTCGACTTAGGACCTAGACAACTTATGGACTAGAGTTTAGAGAAAAGCCTAAGGATCGTCACTCGCACATGAACCTAGGGTTAAAAGGATTTACCTGGCGCACTAGGGCTTAGAGTGCCTAGTCTTCTAGGGCTTAAAAGATTTTCCTGGCGCACTAGGGCTTAGGGAACCTAAGGGTCGTCTTACGAACCTAGAACCTAGACAACGCATCGTATATGACAGGGATTTGAAAGAAGTTTGCCTGGCGCAACAGGGCTTGGATCAACAAACCATTGCTGAGGGCTGCTACATAACTTTTAAGATCCACGAGCTCATGCTTTCTGCTTTGGTCTTGAAAAGTTATGCTCCACTGTAGAGGTCTTCACCGGCGTTCTTAATCTCGTCCTACGGGAGTTCATGCCAATACTTTCCACGTTCATCATACATCCTTGTGGCCAAAAGATTTATTTCTTCATCCATGGGGATTCATTGGGCACAGATTTTGTCCTACCGGTGCCCTTGGTGACTTTAACTTTTAGTTACAGTGCCGTTATGTTCTGTGGATCTATCTGCTTGTCCAGTGCCTTCTGGTTTCCTATGGCGGTCGAGTTAGCACTATTCTGGTGGACATTGCTAAGTAAATAAGGGCAGAAAAATACTTAGTGTTCCTAGTTTTGGCTGAGACCCTGATTGATCTAGATGCTATCCATCGGGGTGTAACCCTGTCTTTTGTCGGTTGTTCTCTTCTTCTCCAAGGCGAAACTCAAATCTCTTATTTGCTCGCTCTTCTCTCCTTTTGTTGATTTTTCCTCGATTTTTACCGCTCTTCTCTCATTTTGCTAATTTTTCTCCTTTTCTTGATTTTTCCTCGATTTTTACCGCTCTTCTCTCCTTTTGCAGGTAAATCTTCTGCAAAAATAAGGTTCAAAAGGGTACACCGTTGTTGCCTTTGTCTGTCATCTTTTTTACTCGATATGCACTACCGATGCGGCTTAGAGATAGTATCTTTTTTCGGTGACTAGAAGAGACATCACTTGCCAGTGCTCTTGGTGGTGGATCCCCTTTTATGACTTTCACCATTATGGACCATCCAAATGTCTTGTTGATTGGTCTACGACCATCCACTTTCTTCTATCCCCATCGGATCATGAGGCAGTTTGGTTGAGGTCAGATCATATTCCACAGCGTATAAGGTCGTATGTATTCATCTTCCCTTCAGGTCCCATTACTAGTGCAGTATTAGGAGGCTTAACCATCTTGTTCACTAATGGATATGTATGAGCTATCCCACACTGAGCTCCCTGAGGAGTACATGGCGTGGTTGGTACAAAAATAATAATAAGAGCAGAAATTGAAAAGAGTGAGAAGAACAAGAAGCGACGAGAAGGAAGATTTGAGGAACTTGCTTTGCTTTTAAAATTTTATAGCTTTCTTTTTTGTTTAGAGTTTGGGACTTGCGTGCTGCCCTTTATTTCCAAAACCTTATTATCGAAGCTGAAATAATGAAAACTCCACGTTTATTTGAAAAAAAATTCCCAATTATTTAAAGTTTTTCGATTCTTGCAATTAAATAATTTTATTATCAAAACTCAAAGATAAATTTGCATTGATCATTACTCGAATTCAAAGATGGCTAAAACAAATAAGGTGGCCGAACTTCTTAAAAAAAGCTGCCTACATATCCCAAAAAGTAGAATCAGGCCATAATGTAGTTCGGGTTCGGTTTACTCTCGGGTATTAACACTCTCCTTTTGTGATGCCATAACTTTTTCCAAGGTTACCCTTTCGGGTTTTTGGCCTTGCGGGTTGTTCTAACTTTTCCCTGAGCCGCCTTTTCGATTTTCAACTTAGCGAGCTTTTTATTTTATCTTTATTTTTCTCTCAAATGTAGTATTTTTATTATTATTTTTGAGCTGGTCCAAGTTGTTTGGAGTGGAGAACGGGTTACCATCCAGTTCCATGAAGATTACAGCACCACCGGTCATAATAGTCTTGATCAGATACGGCCTGGCTCAATTCGGCTCAAACTTGCCTCTGGGTCGAAAATAAGAGCCTTGATTTCCTTAAGAGCCAAGTCACTTTCTCTCAGGTCCCAGGTCTTAAATTTTTTTTTTTGTTGAACGCTCGAGCTATCCTCCTTTGGTATCCTTGTGTGTGAAATAGGATTTGTAATCTTCTTTCATCGAATAAGAGAAGCACTTCCATCAAATTCTTCTGCCATTCTTCTAGGGTTGAGCTGCGTTTTATACTTCTTGATCATTTCAAAGAATTTCTGCAACACTATGATATGGCCGTCTCGATCTTGAGACTTCACAATCATATCGTCTACATACACTTCGACTTCCTTGTGTATCATGTCATGCAATAAGATAGTTGCAGCCTTTTGATAGGTTGCCCCAGTATTCTTCAAATCGAATGGCGTCACACGGTAACAGTAAGTGCCCCACAATGTAATAAATGTCATCTTTTCTCTATCTTCTAGGTCAATTAAGATCTTATTGTACCTGAAGAAACCATCCACAAATGATAAAAGAGCGTGCCCCACTATGCTATCTACCAAGACGTCAATGCGTGATAAAAGTCGTCGTTCGGACTAACCTTGTTGAGATTCTAAAAATTCACGCAGACTCTGATGCATCCATCCTTCTTCAAGACCAGAACAGTGTTGGCCACCTGCTTCGAATACTTGGTTACCATAAGAAATCCAGCGTTGATCTGCTTGGTGACTTATTCTTTGATCTTCAGAGCCTATTTCGGTCGTATCCTTCTCAATTTCTATTTGATCGGTTTGGCATCGGAATACAAAGGGATATGGTATTTGATAATATCGGGATCAATTTCAGACATATCCTCCTATGATCATGCAAAAATGTCTTTGAATTTTTTTAATAAAGTCATTAATTGTTCACGTTCAACCAAAAATAAAAAAGAACCAATTTGGACAATTTGGAAATTAATTTAATTACCCAGATTTATTGACAAAGTTTCTTCAATTATTGGTTGGGTACGCATTTCTTCTTCTCTTTTTTTATTAAAGCTTTAATTCTTCAGGGACATCCCATTTGAATTGAAACTTATTAGAAATCGTACAAAATAAATGAAGCAACGCAGAATAATCAAAATCTTTGTTTATTTCATTGATATCAAAGAGAGCAGAAATTAAAAAATCGAAAGCAAAAGAAGAGGGTGCATAGACAAATGTGCCCTCAAACTCGACATCCAACTGATCAGAACAAAGTAAAAACTTACAAAACTCTAACTTGACTCAAGACTTGAATCATGTAAAATACAAGAATTTAAAAACCAGCTGTGACATTTGGTGCAGATGGAGGTGGAATGACCTTATTGTCAATGAGATCCTGAATGTCATGGTGGAGTTTCAGACAGTTGTCGGTTGGGTGTCCATGGCTCTGATGGTATGAGCAATATAGGGTGGGATCGTAACGTAGCGGTAAAGGGTTAGGAGGTGGCATTGGATCAAGAAGCTTTATCAGCCCTTTCTCGACAAGTCGATTTAGGGCCGTGGACAGAGAGATATTAAGGGGAGTAAAAACTCTCCTTGGCATTTTTTGCTGCGACGACTGGTCATTTCTGGGAGGAAGTGATGAAGGTGAAGAATTTGGTCGATCTGATTGGGGGTTTAGCAAATTCACCTCGTTAGAGCGAGATGCAGGGTTAGTGAAAGAGGTGTGATGGTTTTGGTTGTTGGATGGATAAGGTATTTTCAGCTTTTGGCTCGGCTCGGCCTCCTCAATATCACCAGATTGGATTGCATCTTCTATCTGAACCCTAGCATCAAACAACTGCTCGAATGTGGAGAGCGACTGTGTGATCAAATAACGCTTCAGAGGAGATTGGAGATTCTTGACTAAAATCCTCACCTGTTCCTTTTCTGTAGGTCAATTTGTCATTTTAGCTGCCTTTTCCATCCACCTAGTCAGAAAGTCCACAAATGACTCTTTACTTTCTTGACGAGTGGTCTCTAGTTTCTGAGAAGTTACATCTAGCTGGATATTGTAACTGTATTGACTGATGAATGCAGTGGCTGATGAATGCAGTCTTAGCCACTTCCAGAGAGAGGAACCATCTTTGTACTGCCCCAAAAAGTGATCGGTGGACTAACTGAGCCTTAAGCTGGTCATCGATCCCCATGGAGGACAGGGTTCCAACATACATTCTCAGATGAATGCGGGGATCTCTTGTGCCGTTGAACTTCTCCATCTCTGGAATTTTAAACTTTTTTGACAATTTTACATCTGGGAACATGCATAAATCGCCTACATCCAGCATGTATTCTTCTACTCCTTTTGCCTTTCTCAGTACCTTCTCCATTCTGTCAATATTCTCCGTCAGCGCGAATTTCCTAAACTGAGCAGTAATCTCTTCTTGTACCACCACCAGGCGAGGAACCCGAGGTGGTACAGCAACTTGTGGTGCATCTTGTGCCTAATTATCGTCCCAGAAGTCTTTTCCGTTCTCATTTTTGTCATCCGACTGTCCATTCACAATAGGCATACAGGCCTGAATTGGCCGGATCTACACCTGACATTGCACTTGAGCCTGGGTTTGTTGTTCTACAGCTCTCTGTATATTAGTGATTGCCCTCATCAGAGCTGTCAAGTTCATTTGACATTTCCCGGGTGAACATTCTGACAATAGGTAGCCAATATCTCGGATTTCCAAAACAGTAAATCATGAGCAAATAAACATGAAGACTAAAATAATACCCCTGTTGGGCTCGTGTCGGCGGCATAACAAGATAATCCGAAAACTAGAAAGACAGTTAAGAAGGGAAAACAACTAAATTGTAGAGGGAAAGCTCATCTAAGACAAGGAAATGGACAGCACTTCAATAGAAAAATAGAGCTACGTTGACCGGACTGATTTGATTAAAAAATTCTATGAAAAAATGGGCAGCATGACGGTAGGAAAATAACTCTCAGGGGTACGACAAGGGTTTGAAAGAAATGAGTCTATGTTAGGAAAAGGGAAAAACCAATTACCCAGGGAAGATCCCGGAGGGGAAAGAAACCTTCCTAAAAATATTAAAACGAAACACGGGTATGACCTCAGGAAGAAAACTACGGTAAGAAAAACCGAATGTGGTAAAAACACAAAACTCGGGTAAAAACTCGAAAGAAAAGTTAGCCTAAGCAAAGGATAACAGAAAACTCGAGTTAAACTCGGAGAAAGAACTAACCTAAACTTGATCAAGACAATCCTAACAATATACAAATAAAAACATACAATGAAGAAAAATACATAGTCCTACTAGGGTTAGCATCACCTAATGGAGAGTTCTAAGTTCATTATATGCGAAAAGCCAATTTTGGTCAATTTGAACAGGGTACCTTCCGAATAGAGCCAGGTATATACCTTCCATGCCTGAAGTGGTGCAGGACATGGTCAAACAGTACGTCTGAACTCTTTTACTGCACATATGGAAGCGTACAGTCAATAAGGGTTGCCCGTCTTTCCAGCAATCCCTGAAAGGAATTAACGTTAAGGGCATCGGGTCGACCAGGCAGGGGGTTAAAGAACAATGCATATGCATGCAGAAATGCAAATGAGAAATTTTATTAGGAACCAATGATAATTTTGAGTTTAGCCCCCTTATTTGATATTGAAAACCAGTCCCCAGCAGAGTCACCAAAAAATATTGTGGCGTTGGGATTTTGGGGTTAAAAATGAGGGAATTTAAAGATATTTTGAAAAATATTTTAAACACCCTGAAAACCAAATTTTGAAAACCCCTTTTGTTGAAAATAAAGTCGCCACTTAGATTTGAGAAAAACAAAGAAAAACAAAATTGCCTACTGATCTTGAAAACGTTAACCAGAAAAAAGGGGGTTCGAAGGCTAAGGTACGAATCGAGAAAGGTGTTAGGTACCCCGTTCGCTCAACCGTAAGGTTGGCCTTTACTAATCATCATTAGTTCTTTAATATAGTTTCTCGAATGCATACAAATAAAAAAAATTGGAGAGAAGAGAGAACATCCAAAATCAAGTATAGAAAAATACATAAAATATATACATAACACTACAAAATAAATAAGTGTCAAAAAAATTATAAATCCTATAACATGCAATTTCTATCTAAAGGATACATGAAGCATACCCATATGTAATTTCATAAAAATTAATTAAACTAGCATTGTTTAAATGAATAGACTAAAAATGTTAAAATAACCTAAACATGATTTGCTACAAAATGAATAAAACTATTCTAAACATACATTTAAAGAAAATAACCAAAACATACATAACATTCATTTAGAAAAAAAAATATGAACATGATAAGTACTAAAAATAAAAGATGCACAAAAATTCTAAGTTTTAAAAGAAATAAAACCTACTAACAAAAATAAGTGTATTTTAACAAAAGAGGGTTTAAAGATTTAAAGAAAATAAGAGAAAAATTTATAAAAGAAAAATTTATACTAAGAATAAGAAAACTAGAAAACGTTTATTGAACTAATGAGAAGAAAAGCTAACTATTTAAATTTTAAAAGGGATAAAAGAAAATAACGAGAAAAGAAAACAAAAGAAAAGAAAATTACATTAATGGAATGAGAATTAGATTAAAAGACTTTTTATAATTTTTAGAATTAATAAAAATAAAAGAAAAAGGAGGATGAAATGAAGTTATAAGTAAATAAATCTAGAAAAAGAAAATGAAGAAGGAACTTTGTAAGAAAAATAAATACTAACGTTAAAGGAAAGAAAACACTAATAAAGAGAAAAATAAATTAGCATTAAAAGAAAAAAAAAAGAAAATTACACATTATAAAGAAATTTAAAGCTAGTAATGAGAAGAAAATGTTAGAGAAAGAAATTATACTAATATAAAAGAGAAGGAAAAGAAAATGAAAAAAAAATGTTAATAAATTAGCATTAAACTAATATTATAAGAAAAGAAAAGAAAAAGAAAGAAAATGGTACATTAAAAAGAAAATCAAAACTACATTACAAGAAAAAGAAAAGAAAAAAAATAAAATGCTAAAAAAGAAAATTACACTACTATTAAAAAAAAGAGAGAAAGAAAATGATAAACAAAGACTAATAAAGGAAAATTGAATATTGAAGAGAAAGAAAAATTGAATGCTAGGAAATTAAACTAATGCTAGTAAGGGAAACTAAATTTAAAAAAAATAAGATAATGGAATAAACTAGTAAAAAATATTAAACTAGCACTAGAAAAATGAAAGAAACCAAAACTTAATTATTTAATTGCCAAATATGAATATAGTATTGGCAACTATATTCACATGTGTGTAAGTGCATTATGCTAACAATTCACAACATTGATTATTTGTAATTATCAAAACATGTTAGCACTATTTTAATAATTTAATGAAAGAAAGAAAATAATAAATGTGTTAAGTGTAAATGCGAGAAAATTAGTTAACTAAACAATTAAATAAAATAATCGAATTACATGAAGCAAATAAGATTGACTATGTAAATAAAAAGAAGAAATGTGAATTGAAATTGAAAATTAACCCGATCACTCCAAGAGAGAGGAAGTGGAGTTTAGAAAGATCTGGGATCTAAGCAAAATACCTAGATTGTATGGGAATCCTCAAATTGGGAATGTGCTTCAACGATCCAATCCTCGAATGATGATCAAAGCTAGGGTTTGGGACTATCGGAGACTCGGATCTCGGTATATCGGCAGAGCTTCGGCATCGGGGCTCGAAATTTCTCGGTATATCGGCAGAGTCTCTCTTACTCAAAATTCGTCCTTAAAATGTACGCCAGGGTACGGTATTTATAGAATTCTTCAACCAATGACAATTTGACACGTTTTGGAACACGTCAGGCCAATCCAAGTTGGCGGCCGCCACAATCCAAGTTGGCGGCCGCTATGTTGGAAAAAGTTCCACAAGGTTCTATTGGCGGCCGCCACAATGTGAGTTGGCGGTCGCCATGTTGGAGTTGGTGGCGGCCACTTTTGGCTAGGGTTTCTAAGAGGTTCTATTGACAGCCACCACAATGAACATGGTTGTCGCCAATTCTGACAATGACTTGGGTAACAAGTTATCGATGGTTTGGTACAATTTCATTGGTTTCGGAGATTTTAAAGGTTTTTGATGACTGGGTTCAAATACCGAGCATGGATCAACTCCCGAGGATCGTACTGAGGCACTATTCCTCTTGTTTTCATCATCGGATTCGCCTAAGATTAGGCGGGGTCAAATTGGGGTGTCTACAGGTATGCTACCACCCAAATCCTTTCCAGGATCTCAAATGGTCCGATAAAACATGGAGATAGTTTTTCGCTACGACCAAATCTCATCAACCCTCTACGAGGCGAGACCTTCAAAAACACATGATCCCCCACAGCAAACTCTAACGGTCTCCTCCTCTGATCAGCATAACTCTTCTGGAGGCTTTGTGCTGTAACCAGACGCTGACGAATCACTGTAATCACCTCTGTCGTTTCCTGTACTAAATCGGGTCCCAAAACAGCGGTCTCTCCCACCTCTGTCCAACACACATGCGATTTACATGGCCTAGCATACGAAGCCTCATACGGTGCCATCCCAATGCTGGACTGATAGCTGTTGTTGTATGCAAACTCTGCCAATGATAGATGATCCTCCCAAGAACCCTGAAAATCAAGCACACAGGCCCTCATCATGTCCTCCAAAATCTGAATGTTCCTCTCGGACTGACCGTCGGTGTCGTGTCCTAAACATTCGGGTCACGCGAAAGCCCACCAAACACCCATTTAATGAAAATAGGTTTCAGAAGGCAGATTTGTATGCCTTTTGGCGATATACTTAATCCTGTATGAGAATACATGTTTTCAATTTTATGAGAGTTCAACTGTGGGAATTTTATTCAAATGTTATATTTGATATTTTTTTAGAAAATCCCACCACGTGAGCCGAAGCTCTATAGAAACAGACTATAAAGCTGTAAACCAGGATATGCAATCGTATGGTGGGAGATAGCTCGACCACAAAAGCCAAAATAGTTTTCTCATAAAAACCACCAGTTTTCTATCTGAAAACCATCATTTTAATCCTTGAAACTATGCATATAAACCTAAGAGTTATTATGCCACAGTTAAGGGAAAATAATAAAATAACATTCTTCACTCGGGATAATCAACCGAGGAGACACGATAAATGAGATCCTATGTACCGACTCTGCCATACAAGATAAGGCAACTGCTATAGACTCCTGCCCATTATCCTAGTCCTGAACCTCTAAAGATCAGCTAGATAATGATAAGTTCTATACGGAGCTATGACAATATAACCACTTAGTTTACGGGACGGCCCCCGAAGGTACTAAGCACCTAGAAACCACTTAGTTTACGGTACCACAGCCTGAGGGTACTAAGCACCCAACCACCTCGTTTACGGGGACTAACCCGAAGGACCGTAGGTACCTACGCTGCGCACATTTTTGGACTTTCACCAAAGAGCAATGGAAGCCCACTCACAAACCCATTACCCCGGTACATCTATGGATAGCATTTCAAATCAACCCACATGCAGATATACAACACATGTATATATATAAGATCCAATCCATGAACCATGGAGATCAAACCAAAACATGTAAACACATATTTCATCAAAACGTCTTAAAAGTTGAGACTCAACCCCACGAGCCAGCTCCAAACCTTCAACAAACACGTTTCTCAAAAGTTTTCATAAACACTCATTTTCCAAACCAACCATTTGAAAATCAACCTCCACAATGCGAGACTTCACAAATTTATCGCCTTTAAAACCATCTGAGCAAAGTGAGGGAAGCTAAAACCCAACCACCCAACCACCAAAACAACACCCTCAGCCCTCACAGGAATTCAGTCGACTGGCCCAAGCTCTCAGTCAACTGAAATAGGTCACTGGAAAAAAAGAACCAAAATAGAAAGAACTTCAGTCGACTAACCCTCCATGTTCAGTCGACTGAACTCACCAAAAGATGATCCAGTCGACTGAACATAGGGGTCCAGTCGACTGAACCAGCCCAGAAAATGTTTTTAGCTATGGGTTCACTGGTTTTTTTGCTTCCAAACCTCAAATCAAACCTCCAAACTCCTGTATTTGATACCCACAAGGATATGTAAGCCCAAGCTTACCATAAAGCCACAAAAGAAACCCTCAAAACATGGTTTCATCCACCCGAACGCCGAAAAATGATTTTAACCCAAAATTGGATCTAAAACACAAATTATTTTTTCATGCGTTTTTAAACAGTAACACAACACAAGATTACATATATATCCCTTATACAACAGTAGAATTTGAAATCCTATCTCGTTGGGTTAAAAATCTGATGCCTCGGTCCACGTGCAAAATCGAGCTTTGTCGGAATCAAATTCTGACTGGATGGATGTGAAGCCCTCGATGCCGATACTAAAGATCAGCAGTTGGTCCATCAAAAATCAAGCCTCAGGCTCCTGAGAAGCTAGAGAGAAGGCAGAGAAAATATGAAAGAAACTTAGGAGTTAAGTTTTCAAAATATCTTTTTAGAAAATATCTAAGTTCCGATATTTATAGGGCTCCAAAATATCTTTTTTTTTTTCAATTTTGAAAATTCGCAAGGCAACTCCCTACAACCCCGGGAACCAATCCCGCATGCTCAGATAAACATAAACATGTATCAAAACGAATAAATCATACACCGAATAAATATATATGCAAAACATCTCATAGACATGTAAGTCTCAAAAAGAGAAGTGTCCGGGTCTCACTGTCGGTCTGAGAATGAAAAGATATAATAAAAGTCAAGCTCGCCCTCAAGGCCACCTGAAGACTCTGCCAAAAGTGCGATGTAAAGCGCGGGTCTCGATCAGAAACTATAGTCAGAGGTACTCCGTTTAGTCAGATTATCTCCTGAACATATAACCTACCCAATCTGTCCACTGAGTCTCTTACTCGAATGGGAAGAAAATGTGCTAACTTCGTCAGCCTATCGACCACAACCCAAACGCATCATGTCCCTTCGGCGAGAGAGGAAGTCCGGATACAAAATCCATAGTGACATTCTCCCAATTCCACTTAGATACAGGCAACGGCTGCAGCAATACTGCAGGTCTCTGGTGTTCCACCTTTACTTGCTGACAAGTAAAGCATCGAGAGATGAATCGAAGCACATCCCTCTTTATCCCCGCCCACCAGAACTGATAGCATAGATCGTGATACATCTTTGTGCCTCCCGAATACACTGCAAGACGTGAGTGATGAAACTCATGTAGCACCTCAGCACAGCACGACTTTGGCACAAACAATCGTCCTAACAACCTCAGACTCTAATCTGAACTCACCATCCATCCTGCTATATCTGTCCCACTGGCAATACGGTCCCGTATCATATGAGCCTCCTGATTGGTCCTCTGAGCCTCTAACACACGTGTAACTAAAGCGGGCTATGAAGAAACTGCACATAAGGTCGCACCTCCCGTGTCTTCCGGAGACACAGTTCAAACTCCCCAACATCTGCAAGCATAATCCATTTTCGTATAGCCACAGAAGCTAACGAGCCATAAGACCTCCTACTGAGTGCATCAGCTACAACATTTGCCTTACCTGGATGGTACTGCAAATCAAAGTCGTAGTCCTCCAATAGCTCCATCTACCGTCGTTGGCGAAGATTCAAGTCCTTCTGTGAAAACAAGTACTTTAGACTCTTGTGATCAGAGAAGACCTCAAAACGTTCACCATAGAGATAGTGACGCCACGTCTTCAAGGCAAAGCCGTGGCTGCCAACTCCAGTTC
Organism: Heliamphora exappendiculata; assembly: GCA_034768845.1. NCBI lineage: Eukaryota > Viridiplantae > Streptophyta > Magnoliopsida > Ericales > Sarraceniaceae > Heliamphora > Heliamphora exappendiculata. Next base: position 23,925 of record JAOTRH010353356.1, on the reverse strand, counting down.
ATGTGTCGGGTAGTTCCTCTCATGTGTCTTCAACTATTGGGATCCATAAGCTACAACCTTGCCTTCCTGCATCAGAATGTAACCCAAACCCTCATATGAAGCATCGTAGTACACAGTGTAACCCAAACCCCGCTCAGGAATAATCAGCATTGGCGCACTGGTCAATCTCCTCTTCAGCTCTTGGAAAGCTGACTCACAAGACTCGCCCCATACAAACGTGACTCCCTTCCGTGTCAAACGCGTCATCGGTGTTGCAAGCCTAGAGAAGTCCTGCACAAACTGCCGATAATAACCGGCTAAACCCAAAAAACTACGGATCTCAAAAACATTCTTCGGTCACTGCCAATCCGTCACTGCATCAGTCTTCGTCGAGTCCACTGATACTCCATCCTTTGACACCACGTGTCCATAGAATCTCACCTTTATCATCCAGAACTCACACTTCTCAAACTTTGCACACAAGCAATGTTTCCTAAGAAGGTGTAGGACAACATGCAGATGCTCCTCGTGCATCTCCCTCGTGGGTGAATAGATCAAAATGTCATCCACGAATACCACCACAAAACTATCTAGATAAGGATGGAAGAGACAGTTCATAAAACCCATAAATGTAGCTAGAGCGTTCGTTAGACCGAACGGCATAACCAGAAACTCGTAGTAACCATAACGAGTCCGAAAGGCTGTCTTCGCTATGTCCTCATCCCTAATCCTCAGCTGACGATACGTTGATCTCAAGTCAATCTTTGGAAAGCAGCGCGACCCCCTCAACTGATCAAACAAGTCATCAATCCTTGGCATTGGATACTTATTTTTCACCGTCACCTGGTTCAACTTCCTGTAATCTATACATAACCGTAACGAACCATCCTTTTCAAACAACTACCCTTAGCTCTAAACATAAAACTTGTAGGGAACTTGTTAAAATAGAACATACAAAAAAATAGTCTCATTTGGACTTCATTTGATACCCCAAAATCGAGAACAATAGAAGCTAATTTTTGGTAAAAATCTGGAGTAAGTGTTGAACCATTTTTGCTTAGAATGAAATGATCACCCTATTGCCTTAGGATTTGACCTTGGTGTTAAACATGAGAATTGTAGGATATATTTTTATCTAAATGGTGTATAAAAATCATAACTTAATCCCAAGTCTAGATAGCCTAAAACTTTATCGCCCAATTTAATTTAATGCTTGGTTTTAGCCTTAAAAGTTGCTAAGTGTGGTTTGAGCACCCTTTGCTATGAGACCTTAGTTTTTGTAAGATAAATAATTGAATTAGTCGATTAATGTTTCTAAATGAATATATGATGATTTAGAACCCATGCAATCATGTTGAATCATATCTTGTGAATTGTAGTTTATGCTTCACATACTCTTACTTTATGTTAAGTTAATGCCATGCTATAAATTGTTACACTGAAATAAATGGTACACATTATGAGCATTGTCATTTGCATCTTGGCATGTTGGAGTTTATCTGTATGAACCGTTGTTGGGATGGGCTGTGTTGATATCATTCTTCTTGATTTAGTATCTAGGGCGTCCCTGGTTGCCATTTTTCGAAAATATTTTGGGATGTATTCCCCTTGTACACCCTGGGTTCGTCCCTGGTGTTACAAAATTGGTTTTTACACCCTGGGTGCATCCCTGATATTTGAAATGGTTTATGAATATTATTGGGCACCATGGGTTCATTGCTAGCATTCTGATTTTGATAGTTTGTATTTTTGGGTAAGTTCGAGAGAGCCTAATTCGGTTGACCTAATTCCACTGTGGTGGTAAGTCGGAGAGAGCCCAATTTTGGTTGTCTTAAATCCCTAATCCTGTTTCTTTGCTTAGGGTGATTCAAAGGCCCTAATTCGACTGACCTAATCCTACTAGGTGGTAAGTCGGAGAGAGCCCAATGTTGGCAGACCTAAATCCCTCATTTTGGTAATTTGTATATGTGAACGTTTCTTGAAATCTCCTAGACTTTAGGCTGACACCGGCGCATCATGAGTCTTAAGGTGGGACTTACTAGCCCGAATAGGGGTGGCAGAATATATAATTGGTTAGTGGCCCGCCCCCACGCTATTGCCATTGAGTAAAACAGCTGTGGCATTAAGCCCGGCGATGCATTTACTATTCGCAACGAGGTGCGATGATGGCTTTGGTGATCAATTTGTCAAATAAAGTCTAGTCTTGTGATTCCCAGTGTGGAATTCTTATTTCTTATCTGGGTGCATTTTGGGTTGGGCATTTGCATTTCATACACGCATGTTTATTGACTTACCTGCTACCCTGTCATGAATTTGTTTGTCTCTTTGACTATAAACTGTACTGGGTGTTATATAGTATGTGTTGCGGTGAATTTTGTACTGTGAAATTAGTTAGAAGGTTAAAGTGTTTTGCTTTTGGGCCTTGGCTCATGGCATTCGTGCCACAAGTGAGGAGGAGTTCTTGGAAGAAGTCATCTCAGAGAGAAGAAGAGTTTGAAGAACAGGGTGAGTCCCAAGAGCACACGAATCCAACTAATGCATTTTGAGGAGTTAAAGCTTCTACTTTTTATATTCAAATTTTCTCATGTTAGTGTAATTGTTAGAATTTCTTGGTAAAACTGTAATATTTAAGTACTTTGAATGGTTCAAAACTCCTTTATAATGTAATAATTAACGTATGTAAATATGAATAAATTGCTAAAATATTTTTTATTTATATTTATGTATCTCCCGACGTGTCCGGAGGACGGGGCGTCACAAAGACTTTCAAGAAAGCAGCCCATGTGTCATCCATAGTGGTCTTGGCAAACTTTCACCACTCTCTAGCATCTTCCCGCAGTTGGAACGCTGCCAACTTTATACGCAGAGCATCCTCCTCGATATCTCGAGTATCGAAGATCATCGAGGTTACTTCCAACCACTCAGTAGCCACCTTTGGGTTTGGTTCCCCAGAAAAGGTCGGAGGGTCCAACCGTCGAAACTCCCGCATAGCTACAGAAGCCCTTTGCTCAGGAACCCGTACACTAGCCCTAGTCGCTTCTGCCATAGCTTGCATAGTGGCAAGCATCTCCTGGACAACGTCAGCACCGCCCACTTGTTCCTGTGGGGCATGAACGTTTCCCACCTCTGAAACCTGAACATAAGCATGACCTCGGCCACGACCCCGTCCCTGCACTCCCCGCGTGGACATAATTCTATAGGAAGCAAAATAAACAAGATAAGCTTTCCTACAACATGCTACTACGAAACATAAACACATAATCATGCTATCACATAGCCACATAAGATTATGTAAACACGTCTCACATACCGAGGAGAACTAACACGACGAACTCGTCAATTTGGATAATGTATTCAGATTCCTTGCTAGAATACACGCCGGCCAAATGAGTTTCTGACTTGGCTTCCAAATTTGTTATTCCAAACGCTCGAAGGCAAGACTCCTCAATCTTGAGATCCAACCTCCATACCCACATATACACGACTATCATGCTCTGAAAGCTATTAACATACTATAAACCAACATTTAAACACATGCAAGCAAGCATACACAATCAACCTTACCAGGTGATAAACTCCTTTTCCCATGGCTCTTAGGTATTCAAACCAGAGCTCTGATACCAAGTTGTCACGCCCCAAAACCCAGGGTCACATGAAAATCCACCAAACATCCATTTTAGATGAAAACATAGGTTTTCATACATTGAAATTTTCCTGTTGAAATCGATGGAATACTCGACAAAATGTAACTCTCATATATAAAAGACATGCAGTTCCAACATGCATACAGTATGTCACCTTACAGCGTACAAAACCTGCCTTCAGGAACAGGCATACCAAAAAGAAAAACTATAAAAGTCTTCTGCCACCGCGGGCACCACCAAAGCTACACATCATCCACAGCATCACCTCAAAATAGTTTTTACACAAAATTCTCGCCTGTGAGCCGAAGCCTAATAGAAACAGATAATAAGCTGTAAACCAGGAATATGCAATCATATGGTGGGAGCAAACTCAACCACAAAACCAAAACAGATTTTCCATCCAAAACCCTCAAGTTTTTCTCATGAGATTACACAAGTCTCCTAAAACGATTTCATTAACATAAAATCCTGTTATCATCCTTCAAACCATATGATGCAAATATTACAAATAACCAACCATAGTAAAAGAAAAACAGTAATCAAAATCATCGTTCCCTCACGAAATGTACCATCATGGAAAAGAAGAAAAATATGATCCTATGTATCGACTCTGTCACACAAACAAAGGTAACAACTATAGACTGCTGGCCATTACCCTAATCCTGAACCACTTAAGGCCTACAAGGTAACGATAAGTTCTATGCGGAGCAGCACGACGAACCACTTAATTTACGGGTGACAACCAGAGGAAACTAAGCACCCAACCGCCTCAATTTACGGGGACCAACCTGAAAGACCTGAGTACCTACGCTGCGCACATTTTCAGACTTACACCGAAGCCAACTCGTGCCAAATACACGTCATCCCGGTACATGTAGATAATCTTCTAAAAATTGAACTGTAGCATCAACTACAAAACTTTTTCACAAATATACATTATACATGTATATAGATCCATCCGTCGACATGGAGATCAAGAAATATTTTTAAATATTTTTCGCAGTTATACAATGCATGTATAAGAAAAAGATCTAATCCATGAAACCATGGAGATCAAACCAAAATATGTAAAAATATATTTTATCAACACATTTTAGATAGTGAGCCTCAACCCCAAGGGTTAGCTCCAAACCTCCGATAAACACGTTTCTCCCAAAAAATTTCATAAAAATCTCCTTTGCAAACCATCCTTTGCCCAAACAAACCACCCGAACCATCAAAACCAACACCAAACACTCACATAGGGGTTCAGTCGACTGGTCGAAGCCCCCAGTCGACTGAAAAACTCACTGGAAAAGAAGGGCCAAAATAGAAGGAATTTCAGTCGACTGACCTCACACGTCCAGTCGACTGAACTCACCAAAGTATGGTCCAGTCGACTGGACTCAAGGCCCTAATCGACTGAACCAACCCAGAAACCATTTTTGAGCTACAGTTTCATCTCCAAGCCTCAAATCAAACCCCCAAAAACTCATCAAACAACCTTAAACTTCAACACACCCAAACCTCACACCGACATCTCGAAAAGAAACTCTCAAATCTCCTTTCCGTCCACCGAAAATGCCAAAAAATAGTTTTAACCCAAAATTGGATCTAAAACATAAAACTACATTTCATACGTTTTTAAATAGTGAAATAGTATAAGATTACATATAGTACCCTTATACAGCAGCAGAATTTGAGATCCTACCTCGTTAGGTTAAAATCTAATGCCTCGATCTGTGTGAAAATCTGAGCTTTATCAAAATCAAATTCCGTCCGGATGGATGCGTAAACCACGAAGCCAATAGCAAGGATCGGCTCCTGACCTGTCAAAACCCAAGCCCTGAGCCCCCAAGAAGTTAGAGAGAAAATTGAGAAAACTTAGGAGTTAAGTTTTAAAAATATCTTTTAAAAATATCTTAACTCTAGATATTTATAGGCCTCTAAAATATATATTTTTTAATATTTAAAATTCGCACCGTAACTCCTCGCGGCCCCCGGGACCAATCCCGTATACTTAAAATAACCAAAACATGCATCAAAACTCATATAAGCATATCAAAACGAATATGCTAAAAAGGCGTCAAAACACCTAACATGCATATATATCACAATCAAACGGTACAGGGTCTCACAAAGACGACGCTGTACTGAGACAACTGAAGAAGACATAGGTTAACATTAGCATATGGGTCTTACTGATGGCTTCACATCAGCACAGAAAAATCGTGTTGAAAGTTTTGAATAAAACCAATACATCAATAGACGCTACCCCTGAACAGTTGATTGGGTTAATACTACCAGCTGCAGAGCCTTAAGTGATCTCTTTTTCTAAGAAAGATTTACCATTAGAAGGAAATAATCACAATAAGCCTCTGCACATTACAGTCAAATGTTTAAAGAAATAGGTCCCGATAACACTCATCAACAATGGTTCGGCCTTAAACGTATGTCCACTCAGAACTATAATTTGTCTGGGGATGAAGTCGAACCAGTTCACGCCCTACAACCAAGGGGTTTGAGCCTACGACAATACAAGGAGGAATGTGTTGCAACTGGAATCATTTGTAGTATCAGTGGGGCCTTTGGAGACGTTAGTCGAATTCAATGTACTGGACGTGCCAGCTTCCTTCAATCTATTGTTAGGTAGGCCATGGCTGCACGACCCAAACATCTAGGCACTGCCATCTACTCTCGATCAAAAGCTGAAGTTGATAAAAAATGGGGCAGTGTTGACCATCCATGGAGAAGATAATATTCAGCCCCTAAGAGGAGAGGGGTCGACCCTCTTAGAGGTTTAACACGGCGAAGGGGATGTGTCATTAAGTAGATTCCAATTCGATAAGCTCAGGTTGTGCAGATGCTATTGAAGGAAGAGGAAAATTACATCAGCCCACGAGTGGTCATAATGATGAGGCAAATGTCTTTCTTCTGAGGAATGGGGTTGGGTCGCAAACAACAGGGTATTCTAGAACCTATCCAGGTATTGCCAGCTTCGCACCATTTCGATCTTGGGAATAAGCCGACAAAAGAAGATTTGGAAGGGTCTAAAAGGAAACCGAAGGCTAAATACTCAAAAATGCTCAACGGCTACTTCATCAAAGAGGGAGAAGATTTCCCGTACTGTGGCTTTTTCAGAGCCATTGATCGATGAAGAAACCAACAAGAAGCTGCCAGGATTAGAGATCTTCTTTAGCCATCAATTGGCTGACACAGAAGAAGAAAAAACAGTGGAAGGAGAAGAGAAAGGAAAGAAAATCCAAGATGAAGATTGGGTAAACAAGCTTGATGGTATCGACATGGGAGTATTATTCAACGAAGAGATGGCTCAGCCACACCTAACTGACCAAGACTGCTTTATGACGGGCTTCAGCGCACCAATCGACTGCACTAAGCTCATTATCAATGTGGCTGTAAAAGAAGTAAAGAACTGGACCTTAGAGTCTTGTAATATGCATGTGATCTGTCCTGAGTCTGGGTCTGAGTCAGAGTTTATGGTTGAGGGCACATCTGTTAGTGCACCTCCCCTTGCTTTTGCCTTCAAGCTTGTAATCCCCTCTTTCTTCAATGAAATAAACAAGATTTTTGGTTACTATGTTTTGTTTGATTTATTTCATATGCTTTCTGATGATTTCGAATTCGACAAGGATATCCCTGAAGAAATAAAAATTTTAATAAAAAGAAAAGAAGAAATGCGCGCCCAACCAATAATTGAAGAAACTTTGTCAATAAATTTGGGTAATGAGACTAACCCACAAAATGCCCAAAATTGATCCCGACATTGTCCAACACCATATCCCCTTGTACCCTAATGCTAAACCGGTCAAATAAAAGTTGAGACAGATCCAGCCAGAATGGGATCTGAAGATCAAAGAAGAAGTTACCAAACAGATCAATGCTGGATTCCTGATGGTAATCGAGTATCCGAAGTGGGTAGCCAATATTGTGCCGATTTTAAAAAAGGACAGTCGTATCCGTGTCTGTGTGAATTTTTGAGATCTCAGCAAGGCTAGCCCAAATGACGACTTTCCATTACCGGACATTAATGTTTTGGTAAACAGCATGGCAGGGCATGCCTTGTTATCATTTATAGATGGCTTCTTCGGCTATAACTAGATTTTGATGGATCCCAAGAATAGAGAAAAGACGACTTTCACTACACCCTGGGGTACTTATTGTTATCGTGTGATGCCGTTTGGTTTAAAGAATGCAGGGGCAACCTATTAGAGGCCCACCACTACGTTATTGCATGACATGATACATAAGGATGTCGAGGTATACGTGGATGACATGACAGTAAAGTCTAAGGGTCGGGACAGCCACATCATAGTGCTGCGAAAGTTCTTTGAAATGATTAGGAAATACAACGAATATTAAATATATGTAAATCAATACGTGGATGACATGATAGTAAAGTCTAAGATCGCACATTCTAATGAATCAAAACAACGAATATTAAATATATGTAAATCAATAATTATTTCAGGATTAAGAGGATAGGCACTATTCATAATAACCTTGCGGTTTGAATTAATTTATATAGTTAGTATAAAATTAATTACCCTAAATGTCCCGTTCAATACACACAAAGTGTGTACTAGCACAGAGAGCCGGAACAATAGACGACACTATTATCTGTTTCTCGTAACGAAGACAAGCCTACTAAAACTCTATACTACAGTCGTACCGATGGTATATTCATTTCCATCTAAACTATGAACATAAAATTTATATTCTGCAAAAAACCTAGATTTTAATTTTATATGTGTAAGTCGTATTCTACACACCAGATTAAATCTATATAGAATATTGTACATTCATACATAACATTAAAAAATGATACACATGCATTGCTCATGAAAATTCTCATAAGATGAAAAATTAATTTTATTAAAAATAAAATTAAATACTGAAAATATAATTTTCAGTATACCAACCCTAAAAATCTCCCAGTTATACTCAAAACTATGTTGCCATACATTTGACTCCCATGCCCTCTACATGGCTATCAAAAGTCTTAGTCGGTAAACTCTTTGTAAAAGGATCTACAAGGTTATCTCCTGATGCAATCTTGGTCATAGTAATATCACATCTCTGTACAATTTCTCGTATCAGGTGATACTTACGTTCAATGTGCTTGCCTTTCTTTTGGATCCTTGGCTCCTTCGAGTTTGTAACCGCTCTGCTATTGTCACAGTAAAGTGTAATAGCCGACTGAACTGAAGGTACCACATCTAGATCAAACAGAAAGTTCCTGAGCTAAACGGCCTCATTGGCTGCTTCAGAAGCTGCCCCATACTCGGCCTCTATGGTGGAATCAGCAATACAGGACTGTTTAATACTTCTCCAACTTATAGCTCCACCTCCTAAAGTAAACACATATCTTGAGGTAGACTTACAGGAATTCTTGTCCGACTGAAAATCTGAGTTTGTGTACCCCAAAGGTACCAGACTGTCTACCTGATAAACCAACATATAATCCTTAATCCTTTTCAAGTACTTGATTATATTCTTTACCGCAATCCAATGCTCCTACCATGGGTTAGACTGATAATTTCTAACTATGCCAACGGCAAAGCAAATGTCGGGTCTAGTGTAAAGCATAGCATACATGAGGTTTCCTACTGCCGAATCATAAGAAACCACCTACATCTTTTCTATCTCATCAGGTGTCTTACGACACTAATCCTTGGATATAGTGATTCCATACCTGAAAGAAAAATTTTTTTTTTAGAATCCCGCATGCTAAAACGAGCAAGGATATCATCGATATATTTTGCTTGTGATAAGTCCAACATCCTTTGTTTTCGATCTCGGACAAGCTTGATCCCAAGGATGTGACTGGCTTCTCCCAAGTCCTTCATATCGAATTGCCCAAATAACCATACTTTAACCGTAGATAATGCCCCACATCGTTTTCAATGAGCAAGATATCATCTACGTAAAGTACTAGAAAAATCACTACACTTCCGTCACGCTTCTTGTACACGCAAGACTCATTTGAATTTTGATCAAAATCATAAGACTTAATGGCTTGATCAAACTTAGTGTTCCAAGACCTTGATGCCTACTTAAGTCCATAAATAGATCTCTTAAGCTTGCACAACATGTGCTCCTGGCCTTTTGCAATCAATTCGTCTGGTTGTATCATATAGATACACTCGTCAAAATTTTCGTTAAGGAAAGCTGTCTTGACATCCATTTGCTAGATTTCATAATCGAAATGTGCGGCAATATATAAGAGAATCTGGATAAACTTAAGCATGGCTATTGGCGAAAAGGTTTCCTCATAGTCGATCCCTTCTTTCTAAGTGAACCCTTTAGCAACAAGCTTAGCTTTGAAAGTTTTAACCTTTCCATCTGCTCTTATCTTCTTCTTGTAGATCCACTTGCATCCAATGAATTTTATCCCTTCGGGTGGTTTTACAAGTTCATAGACCTGATTGGAATATATAGATTTCATCTATGAATTTATAGCCATTTGCCAAAGATCTGCATCTTTATCTTGTAGTGCTTTATTGTTGTTATAGGGCTTGGTATCCAGTTCTGCCGGGATGTTGTCATACAACTCTCCCAAGAACATATATCGATCAGATTGATGAACAATCCTCTAACTACGATGAAGCACTACCTGTGTCTATGTACTAGCAGTAACAGGCTGTGCAGAATTTGAACCCCGTGCATTAGCACCGTATTGTTGATTTGCACCTATCCGATAATACTCTTACTACGACGAGGTAATGAAATATTAGTGACTTGTGGTTTTTCTTCCATTCTACTGGTATTTCCTCTCAATTCTTCCAGATCAATTTTTCTATTGGGCCTGTGATCCATAATATAATCATCTTCTAAGAATCGGGCATTGGTGCTAACAATGAACTTCTGTTCCTTAGGGTTATAAAATATACCACCATTCGTTTCCTTGGGATACCTCACAAAGAAATAGACTTCTGTCCTCGATTCTAACTTACCCATGTTCCCTTTCAGCACATGTGCTGGACACCCCCAAATATGAATGTGTTTCAGACTAGGCTTACGCCCAGTCCAAATTTTGTGGGAGTAGAAGGTACTAACTTAGAAGGTAGCAAGTTCAGAATGTAAGCTGCTGTTTCTAAAGCGAGTCCTCAAAATAAATCGGATAAACTTGAATAACTCATCATGGATCTTACCATCTCCATAAGAGTCATATTTCTTCTTTCTGCTATACCATTTTGCTGCGGAGTGCCAGGTGCAGTCAACTGGAATGTAATCCCATATGATGACAAGTAGTTTTTAAACTCTCCAAAGACGTATTCCTCACCATGGTCGAATTATAGTGATTTGATACTTTTATCCAGACGCTTCTCCGTCTCGGCCTTGAATTCTTTAAATTTTTCAAAGCATTCAGACTTACGGCGCATTAGGTAAATGTATCTATACTTTGACTAGTCATCAATAAAACTGACGAAATACTCAAATCCACCTATAGCCTGAATTTTCATAGGACCACACACATCATAATGAACCAGCTCTAACAGTTCTTTAGCTCTATAGCCTTTGGCCGAAAAAGGCCTCTTGGTTTTCTTACCCTCTAAGAAAGATTCATAGACTGGAAGTGCCTACACTTCCAATGAACTCAAAGGTCCATCTGCTATCAGTCTATTTTATCTTTTTTAGATTAATATGACCAAAGCGTAAGTGTTAAAGAAACGTTTAGTTTATTAAAGAAGAAAATATTATCTTATATGGTAATATAGATGTATTATTCATTTCAATCAGTTACAGTGTAGGAGAGATTGGAGTAATAATATAAAGATCATCCACCAATGTACCAGAATAGATAACTCATTTATTATCCTTAATAACCACAGAGTTATTAAAATAAACCAAATATCCGTCTTTAGCCAATCTAGAAATGAAAACTAAGTTTCTTCTAATGGCAGATATATAAAGACAATCTCTCAATATTAAAACCCAATCTCTACCAAAATTGAGAATGACATCTCCTACTACAACTGTTGTTACCTTTGTATTATTACCCATATATAGGTAAATCTCTCTATTATTAAGTTGTCAGGTTTCCTATAATCCCTACAATGAATTGCAGACATGATTAGTGGCTCCCGTATCTACACACCGCTAAACATGTTTTCAAAACCAGTAAACAAAAATTACCATGTTTGTTATGCCTTCTGAAAAATACTAGACATAACTTTTTTTAGTGCTGGGTCTGGTTGTAGTGAAAACATCTTCTTTTCAGTTTTTTCACACCAGTCCATAACCTACTTACTATCTTGGAAATCATGTCTTCCTATTTTTGAATATTTTTCTTCTTTATGCCTTTCAGCCAAGAAGAAGAATCTTTTTCAGAAACAAACACATTTTTTAGTATTGAAGGAATACCATTTGTAGTTAAAGTTATATCCAAGTTACATTTCCAGTCAATAAAATTCAGTCCCGTTAGTTTGTTTTCTTTAAGTATTAAAGCTAGTGGGTTGAAATTCATTTTAATCCTGAGAATCACATAATTAAAAATACCATTAATTATGATGAGCAAAATTTTGAATTTATTTTAATTTGGATCCCTATACCATTTTAAAATTAATACGTCAGCAGCCTGGATTTCTGTGAATAGTATGCCACGATGGGTGGACGTCTACTATCCATCATAAGACTAGACGGGCTACTTCTTTTTAATTTTACTATCTAGGCAACTGACTATACAAAGTACAATTAAATAGCTAACATAGTTTCAGTACAGTATATAATAGCAGTGACTCAAATGGAGAGAATACTATTATATACAGCTAAGTGTTAACCATCACCTAATCCCAAATTAATCTCTTTGTAATGAACCCTTCAGATGGAGAAGTGATCCACACTAAAAATAATCAAGAATTATCCCTAAAGGAAGTTTGTACTGGCGATGCTGCAATTAATTTGTCTGATGGTAAGGAATGCCTTACTGCCAACACGCAGGATTTAATTGTATCACTTACAAACTGGTGATGGAGACTTGGGATTTATCAATGAATAAATTCTTTTTTCCATTTAGATTTTTAAAATATTTTGTAGGATTATCAAAATTCATTTATTTAAAATAAATTTATTAATTTCAAAAGTCTCACGATCTGAAAGAATTAAACATCTTTTCGTGTACACGATTCCAAATATTCTAATTTATCAAACCATCTTTTCGTGTTTAAATGTGTAACAAATAAAATTTAATAAATGCACAGTTTTTCCTTTAACTTTTCAGCTAAGATAGTGATTAAATGTATTTATTTTTTTTTTGTTTCATAATTTTTTAAAAATAATAATTTATTTCGATAAAATATTTTTTCATTTAATTAATACAAAATCCGAAATTAATTTTTACGTTTTTCAAGATATTCGATTTTAAAAAAAAGTCATCATAAATGTGATATTTTGTAAAAAAATAAAATATCTAAAGTTTTTTCATTTAATTAAAATTGATTAATTAAAAAAACTTAATTTTAATTTTCATTACAAAATATTTTAATTAAAACTGAATATTCAAATTAATTAAATTAATAAGATAAATAAATATAATATATATCATTCACGCAGTTAATAATAAAAAAAGTTAAATGCAAGATATAATAAATATATCTCGGTCTTATGATCGAATTGAAACTCTAAAGAGTTTTAGTCTCCGGCTCAAAGATAAGTGTAGACCCCCCAATTTGACTATGTCCAATCTTAGGTGAATCCAATAATGAAAACAAGTAGAATAGTGTTTTAGTTCGATCCTCGAAAAGTGATCCAAGCTCGATATTTGAACCCAAAACCTTCAAACTAAAGAAATTTTGTCAAACCATCAAAATTTGCTATCCAAGTAAGACAACCGTCATGTTCATTATGGCGACCGCTAATAGAATCTCTTGAAAACTCTAGTCAAAAGTGGCGACCGCCGACTTGAATCTAACGACCGCCAACGTGCATTGTGACGACCGCCAATAGAACCCTTTGGAACCTTCTTTCAACATGGCGACCGCCATGTCTAATATGGCGACCGCCAACTCCAAATGGCCTGACGTGTCCCAAAATGTGGCAGCATCTCATTGGTTAATGAACTCTATAAATACCGTACCTCTGGTACGTTTTTTAGGACAGAATTTTAGAGAGAAGTTAAGTGAGAGAAACTCTGCTGAGCCACCGAGCAATCTTTGCCCCGACATCAAAATCCTACCAAAATACTGAGATCTGAATCTCTGACGCCTACATTAAAGCCTTGCTTGGATCACCACCCGATGATTGGCTCATCGAAGTGTGTTTCCCCAACTTGAGGATTCTTAAGCAATCTAGGTACCACGTTTGGACCCCCGGTCCTTCTAACTCTATTTTCTCTCTCTTAGAGTGATCGGGTTAATTTTTAATTTCAATTTGCACATTTCTTTTATTTACGTAGTTAACCTTGTTCATTGTTTAATTCGCTTCGTTTAGTTTAGTCTTTTTTTTAATTAATTGCTTAGTTTACACATCCACACTAAGCATATTGCCTTTTTCTTTAATTGATTCATTAACTTAAGTGCAAACATATTTTGAAAATTACAACTTACCATATTGTTAATTGTTATTATCAATGCACTAACATACATGCGAATATAGCTATTAATACTATGTTGGCATTTTCTAATGATTGTCCAATTATTTATCCTTCATTTTCTTTGTTTTCTTTTTCTTTTCTTTTCTCCTAATATTAGTTCAATTTCTTTTTCTAGTATTTTTTTTCTTTTCTTTTTTAATTTCTAGCATTTATCTTCTTGTAATTATTAGTTCAACATAGCCTTTAGCTTTAGCTTAATGTTCTAATCTTCTATTTCATTTTCTTTTCTTTTCTTACAATATTAGTTTAATGCTCTTTTGCTAGCTCTTATCTTCTTTTTTCTTTTCCTTCTCTTTTAACATTAAGGTAATATCTTTTTATAGCATTTTATTTTCTTTTTGTTATTAGTTTTAAATTTCATTATAATATTCCATTCCCTCTTCCTTCTCTTTTTTAGTGTTAGTTTAATTGTTCTTTATTTGTATTTCTTTTCATATATTTATTTTTTTTAGAATTCTATTTTCTTTTTTTACATATAGCTTTATTTTCTTATAGTTTTATTTTATCCTTCTTTTTTTATTTTTATTAATTCCAAGAAAATCATAAAAAGTCTTCTAATCAAATTTTAATTCTTTTAGTGTAGTTTTTCTTTCTATCCCTTTCTTTTCATTTCATTTTTTTTTCTCTCGTTTAAAATGCAAAAAGGTAAATAGTTATATTGTTCTTTTATTAATAAGCATTTTCTAAGCTTTTTCATCTCAAAATAATCATTTTTCATAAACTCTCTTCAAGGATTCTTTTTATGTGTTTTTTATTTTACATTTCTCATTTCTTTTACTAATTTATCATGTTAATGTCAATGCAAGTTTTCGTTTATTTACTTAAAAGCATATTTAGTATAGTTTTATTTATATTTTGTAGCAAATCTATGTTTAGATAATTTTATCAACTTCTAGCATGTTTTACTCTTTTATTCAAATCATGATAGTTTAGCTTATTTTGATTAAATTGCATGCCGGTGTGTTCCATGTATCCTTTAGTTAAAAATTGCATGCCGCGGGACTTAGGATTTTCTTTTCTTATTTTCTTTGTTTGAAGTTCTATGTACATATGTTATATATTTTTCATATTTAATTTTGGATATTCTTTCTTTACCTCAATTTTTTTTTATTTGCATACATTTGAGAAATTCTATTAAAGAACCAATGATGATTAATAGGGACCAACCTTTTGGTTGGGTGAACGGGGTGCCTAACACCTTCTCCGATTCGTACCTTAGCCCCCGAACCTTTTTCTCTCGTTAAACGTTTTAAAGATCAGCAACCATTTTTTATTTTTCTTAATTTTTCTCAAAAACTAAGTGGTGACTCCATTTTCAACAAAAAAAAGTTTTTAAAAATTGGCTTTCAAGGTGTTAAAATATTTTCTAAACATCTTTTGAATTCCATATTTTTGAATATTTTCCAAAGCTACCCGCAAAATTCCAACGTCACAGTATTTTCTAGCTACTCTGCTGGGGACTGATTTATCAAATCAAATAAGATGGGCTAGACTTGAAAACATCATTGGTTTTTAATAAGAATTTCTCATTTTCATTTTCACATGCATATGCATTGTTATTCAAAATCCCCTTGCCTAATCGACCCGATGCCCTGAACGTTCATCCGTTTTGGGGAATGTTGGGAAGATGGGCAACCCTTACTGACTGTACGCTATCATAGGTGCAGTAAAAGAGTTTGGGCGTACTGTTTGATCATGTTCTGCACCACTCCAGGCATGAGAGGTATATACCCGACTCTATTAAGAAGGTACCCTGTTCAATTGACCAAAACTAGCTTTTTCCATATAGTGAACTTGGAACTCTCAATTAGGTGCTACTACCCCTAGTAGGATTATGTGTTTTTTTTTTTAAATTGTATGTTTTGATTGCGTATTGTTAGGATCGTTTGTTCAGGCTTAAGCTAGTTCCTCTTTCGGGATTGGCCTAGGTTTTCTCTCATCCTTTGATTAGGTTAGCTTATCGCCTTTGGGTTCTTACCTCGGCTTTGCTTTCACCATATTTGGTTTTCATACCATAGTTTTCTTCTCGAGGTCATGCCCATGTTTTGTTTTGAAGCCTTTAGGGTAGTTTCTCTCTCTTTTGGGTTCTTCCCGGGTTGTTAGTTCCATACCCCCTCCTTTTTTAGGCTCGTTTCCTTTAGATCCTTGTTATACCCGCGTGAGCTAGTTTTTTACCATTATGTTGCCCATTTTTCTTTAGAATTTTAGGTCAAACTAGTCCTCTCAGCCTAGTTCTATTTTCTTACCAAGTACTACCCATTTCTTCACCTGAGTTTAGCCAAGCTTGTTCAATTGTTATGCTGCCAGTATGAGCCTGGCAGGGGCATTGTTATAGCCTTTGTGATTATCTTCTTATGATTTACTATTTCTAGTATATGGGATGTTTGCTACCTATCATCAGAATTTTTATCTGGGAAGTATTTGATTCTGGTTATTCTGTTATTGGGATCCAAGTTTTCTTTGGGTCTAGATTATTGAGCAGAAAACAGCACAGTCGACATGTGTCTGGGTAAGATTAATGATAGGCAGACTCTGGAGGGTATCTAAATAGCTAACTAAGCCAGCTAAAATGGTAGAGAATGAGGTAAACTTGACAGCTCTAATGAGAGCCATTACTGAGATACAAAGAGCTATAGAGCAGCAGATCTAAGCTCAAAATCAGTGTCAGGCACAGATCCAGGCAATTTAGGCCTATATGCCCATTGTGAATGGACAGCCAGATGACATAAATGAAAATACTGAAGACTTTTGGGATGACAATTAGGTTCCCGATGGACCGCAAGTTGTTCCACCACCACCACAGAACCCTCGACAGGTGATAGTTGAGGAAGAAAACACTGCTCAGTCCAGAGAATCTGCATTGATTGAGAAAATTGACCGAATGGAGAAAATCCTAAGAAAGGCCAAAGGGATTGAAGAATATATCCTAGATGTGGGAGGGCTATGTTTATTCCCAGACGCTAAGCTACTAGAAAAGTTCAAAATGCCAGATATGGAGAAGTTCGATGGAACCAGAGATCCTAGAATTAATCTCCAAATGTATGTTGGTACCCTATCGCTAATGAAAATTGATGACCAGTTGAAGGCTTAGCTCTTTCACCGATCTCTTTTTGGGACATCCTAGGAATGGTTCCTCTCCCTCGATGTAGCCAAGACCAAAACTTGGGAGGACATAGCTACAGCATTTGTTAGTCAGTACAGCTACAATGTCCAATTAGATGTCACCACCAGAGAGCTCGAAACAACTCGAAAGGAGTGCCGATGTAAGGCCGTCAAGATGATAAACTGGCCCTCTGAGAAGGAGCAAGTGAGGACCTTGGTTAAGAATCTGCAGTCTCCACTGAAACGGCACCTTATCACCCAGTTGCTTTCTATCTTTGAACAACTGTTTGACGCTTGGGTACAAATTAAAGATGCCATCCAATCTGGGGATATCGAGAAAGCCGAACCAAGTCAGAAACCTAGAAGGACCTTCCCCATAAATAACCAAAATCATTCTGCCACCACCAACCTCGTGTCTCGCTCGAATGAGGTAAACCTGCTGAACCCGTCTTCTTCTGTCCAGTAATCCAACCATACCCAACAATCGGATAATGGCCAACAATAGCAAAGGTCGATGAGGGTCTTCACTCCCCTCAACATTTCTTTATCCACCGCCGTGAGTTGACTCGTTGAGAAAGTGCTTATCAAGCCATTAGACCCCATGCCTATACCTGATCGCATACCGTCGAGGTTTAATGCTTCTCAATACTACACCTTCCACCAAGGTTACTGACACCTAACTGATAAGTGCTTAAGGCTCCGACATGAGATCTAGAACCTCATCGATAACAAGGTGATCCTGCCACCATCTACCACCCCAAAGCCAAATGTCACAACTAACCCACTGCCAAATCATGCCAGGAAAATTGAGATAAATTACATATCTCTTAGGGAATCAAAGGACCCGAGCCGATACATCTGTCCAACATATCTGCCACATCCTCACGTTTTAGCTACTAAAAATCAGGTAGTTTGTTCATTGATTATAACCAGAAATGACTGAGATGTCATAGAGGACTGGAATGATAATGATTGGGAAGGATATCAAGTAGCAATTCAAGAGGAGGAGCACAACGAGGAAGAAGACTGGCCCTTGGACTATCCAGCTCGGCCCTATAGGTTTGGCCACGTGCTTGATGACATCACTCTTTCCCAACTTTTTGAGAAGGAGATATATGTTGACGAGATGCAGTCCTATTGGCTGGTAAGAGTCCTGCTAAAATCAGACGAAGCAGAGTGGACTAATTTCTAGGCCGCTCAGGAACAGTAGGTGGATTTTATCAAAGAAGACATCTGTGAGGAAGTTAATAATACATGGGCTATTGAGGATGATGAAGAAAGAAGAGGAAGAGCAACGGTTGGTGGGTTAGATGATTTGTGGGCATTTGAAAGCCGTCTGCTTGTGAACGAGGTACTACAAACCAGTGACCCAATAATGGGATTATGGGATCCCAAGAAGGAAATAAAACATCTTACCAGAAGCGGGCGGCATTTCAAGCCAGCTCAGTTGGAAAAAGGGCAACCAAGTGAAAAAGGGAAGGAAAAAGAACATGAAGAAGAGGATGGTGTAGTACTGAGGTAGTTAAAGAAGATGCAAGCTAATATCAGCATTTGGGGATTACTACTGGCCTCGTATAAACACAAACAAGCTATGCTAAAGGTTCTGTATAAAGCAGTGTTCTAATAGAGGCCACCCTAGAGCAACTAGTTGGACTTATTCTGCCGACGGTAGAGCCAAAAGTCATTTCTTTTTCTTATAAAGATTTTCCAGCAGACGGTAGAAATTACAACAAACCACTGCATATTACTATTAAGTGCCTGGACAAATGGGTCCCTGTGATTCTTATCAATAACGGGTCTGCATTAAATGTATGTCCGCTCAGAACAGCACTCTGTTTAGGACTAAAGATGGATCATTTTATACCGAGCAATCAAGGAGCCCAGACTTATGATAACACAAGGAGGGACGTAGTGGGATTAGTGTCATTTGCAATATCAGTAGGGCCCTTGGAAATGTCAGTCGAGTTTTATGTACTAGATGTACCGGCATCTTTCAACTTGTTGTTGGGAAGACCCTAGTTGCATGACCCAAGTGTTCAGGCTATACCATCAACTCTCCATCAGAATATGAAGCTGATAAGAAATGGGGCAGTTCTAACTATTCATGGAGAAGAAAACATTCATCCCTCATGAGGAGGAGAGGGCTTAACTCAGTTGAAAGTTCAGCATAGTGAAGATGATGTATTGTTCAGTGGTTTTTGATTTGATGAAGCACAGGCTGTCTAGATGCTAATGAGTGAGGAGAAAATGTACATCAACCCGCGGGCTGTAATAATGATGAGAAAAATGTCATTTTTCCCTAGTAGGGGATTAGGACGTAAGCAGCAGGGAATCCCAGAACCCGTTCAAGTATTGTCGACTTCGCACCATTTTGGTCTTGGATATAAGCTAATGGAGGAAGACTTGGAAATGCCAATTATTCTGGGACGCTCAATAGGTACTTCGTTAAGGAAGGGAAAGATTTCTCTTATTGTAGCTTTCCAGAGCCATGGATCGACGAAGAAACCAATCAAAAGCTGTCAGGGTTGGAGATATTTTTCAGCCATCAGTTGTCTGACACAGAAGAGGAAACAGTGAAATGGGAAGAGAAGAAGGAGAAGGTTCAAGAAGAAGACTAGGCTGACAGATTTGACGGCAATGACTTGTGAGTACTTTTTAATGAGAAAATGGCTCAACTGCAGGTGACTGACCCAAACTGTTTCATAATGGGTTTTAGCGCACCAGCAGACTGGACCAAGCTCATCATCGATGCAACTGCAAAGTAAGTGAAGAATTAGGCCATCAAGTCTTGTAATATGCAGGTCGTCTGTCCTGAGTCCGAGTTTGAGTCAGAGTCTGCGGTTGAGGGCACGTCTGTTTGTGCACCTCCCCCTGCTTATAATTTCGAGTTTGTAATTCCTTCTTCTTTCAATGAAATGAACAAAATTTCCAGTTACTTTGCTTTATTTGATTTATTTCATATGCTTTTCGACGATTTTGAGTTCGACGAGAATATTTCCAAAGAAATAAAACTTTTAATATAAAGAGCAAAAAAAATGCGTACCCAACCCATATTTGAACAAACTTTGTCAATAAATTTGGGTAATAAAAATAACCCACAAAATGTTTAAATTAGTTCTTCTTTATCCGTAGTTGAATAAGAACAATTAATAACTTTATTAAAAGAATTCAAGGATGTATTTGCATGGCCTTATGAGGATATGCCCGAAATTGATCCTAACATTGTCCAACACCATATCCCTTTATACCCTGACGCCAAACTGGTCAAACAAAAATTAAGACGGATCCAGCCAAAATGAGCTTTGAAGATCAAAGAAGAAGTTGCCAAACAAATTAATGCAGGATTCCTCATGGTAACTGAGTATCCAAAATGAGTAGCCAACATCGTGCTAGTTTTAAAGGAGGATGGACGTATTTGAGTCTGCGTGAATTTTCGAAACCTCAACAAGGCTAGCCTAAAAGACAATTTTCCATTACCACATATCGATGTCTTAGTAGACAATACAGCGGGGCACACCTTGTTGTCATTCATGGATGGCTTCTCCAAGTACAACCAGATTCTCATGGATCCTGAGGACAGAGAAAAGACGACCTTCACCAAGCCTTGGGGCACCTATTGTTATCGTGTAATGTCGTTTGGCTTGAAAATACAGAGGCAACCTATCATAGGGCTGTCACTACTTTACTGCACGACATAAAACATAAGGAGGTTGAAGTATACGTGGATGATATGATAGTCAAATCTAAGGATCGGGATAGTCACATCATAGCACTACGAAAGTTTTTCGAAAGGATTCGAAAGTACAAGATGCGACTCAACCTGCAAAAGTGTGCCTTTGGAGTTACAGCCGGAAAGATGTTTAGATTTATGATCACTCAACGAGGCATTGAAGTTGATCCTTCAAAGATCAAAGCAATCTTGGAAATGCCTCCTCCAAGGACCGAGCAAGAAGTCAGGGGCTTCCTAGGTAAGATACAGTTTATCAGTCAATTCATTGCAAAATTGACAACTACCTACGAGCCGCTCTTCTGTCTGCTGAAGAAAGGAGTTGAGTTCAAATGGAATTATAAATGCCAACATGCCTTTGATGCCGTACGATAGTATCTATAAAATTCACCTATCCTAGCTCCTCCCAAACCAGATAGGCCACTGATTCGGCTATGGGATGTATGTTGGCCCAAGAAGGTGAAACTATAATTGAAAAGGCTATCTACTACTTAAGTAAGAAGATGATAGGATCGAAAAGACATATTGGGCCTTGGTTTGGGCTTCCCAAAAATTAAGGCATTACATGCTGTCTTTTACAGTGAACATCATTTCCCAGATGGACACGTTGAAGTACCTATTTGAAAATCCAGCACTGACAGGAAGGTTGGCTCGATGGTTGCTACTATTAGCTAAATTTGATCTTCAATATGTCACCCAAAAGTTAGTTAAGGGCAGAGTAGTAGTAGAATTCCTGGCCGATCAACTAGTTGAAGGAGGTGAAGACACAAAGTTCAAGTTTCTTGACGAACAACTGATGAAAGTCGGAGATGACAAGTGAACTCTATATTTTGATGGTGCATCCAATCAGTATGGCTACGAAATAGGCATCCTTGTCACTCCAGATGAATCACACGTTCCGTTATCTTTGAAGCTAAATTTTGAAATTACCAATAATCAGGCTGAGTATGAAGCATGTTTAGCTGGATTAGAGGCAACCATAGAACTAGGGGCAAGGAAGCTGAAAGTCATCAGAGATTCAACACTGGTGGTTTCGCAAGAGAGAGGAGAATGGAAGGTCAAGGACTTAACCTTGATTTTCTATCATCAAGAGCCAGAGAAGCTGATACCGTGTTTTGAATCAGTGATATTTATCCATGTGCCAAGACTGCAGAACAAGTTCGCCGATGTACTGTCCACCTTAGCATCCATGATTGGCATACCATCCGGGGTTCGAATGAGGTCTTTGATAATTAAATATAAGAGAAAGTCGGCATACAAGGTGACAGCCGCAATCAAGGAAAGCACTGATGACCTTCCATGGTATTTTGATATTTAAAATTTCGTGGAGAAAGGAGAATACCCTGAGTTTGCTAGCAAAAAGGACAAAAGGGCGATACGACGATTATCCACGTAGTTTTTCATTTGCGGTGGTAGACTATACAAACGAGGGCATTCTGGGGTCAACAAGCTGTGCGTCAACAATGAAGAAGGTCAAGAATTGATGAAAGAAATTCACACGGGAGTTTGTGGGCCACACATGAGTGTGAATATGTTAGCCAAGAAAATCCTACAACAAGGATACTGTTGGATGACAATGGAAACAGACTGCATACAGTTTGTGTGGAGGTGCCACAAATGTCATATTCATGCAAATCTCATGCATGTTCCCCCATCTCAGTTGTATAACCCAACGACACCATGGCCTTTCTAAGTATGGGGCATTGATGTGATCGGCAAGGTAACACTGAAGGCGTCAAATGGGCACGAGTTCATCTTAGTGGCCATTGGCTACTTTACTAAGTGGATGAAAGTAGCCTCCTACTCAGTATTGAAAGTCTCTCATGTTGCTAAGTTCATCAAACAAAACATCATTTGCCGGTATGGGGTCCCCCATGAGGTCATCTCATATAATGACTCGTATTTTTAAGGAGAGGTCTTGGATATTTTTGAAGAATACCGGATAGTGGCCCACAAGTCCTCACTATATCGGCCGCTGACCAATGAAGCGGTTGAGGCAGCAAACAAGAACACCAAGAAAATTCTACAAAAGACAATCAACTCACATAAGGATTGATCGGAGCATCTACCATTTACACTTTGGGGATACCAAACGTTGATCAGAACTTCAACTGGAACTACACCATACTCTTTAGTGTACGGGATGGAAGCTATACTTCCCATTGAGGTGGAAATCCCTTCGCTAAGAGTGGTAGCCGAAGCTTGTATTTCAGAAGCAGAATGACAAAGGAATCGAATGGAAGAGTTGCTCTTGTTTGATGAAACAAGGCTGCAGGCCCTGTTTCATGTACAAGGATATCAGAGGAGGATAGCTCAAGCGTTCAATAAAAAAGTCAAGACCTGGGATCTTAGAGAAGGGGATTTGGTTCTTAAGGAAATCAGAGCGCCTATCTTTGACCTAAGAGGCAAGTTCAAGCCAAACGGGTCTGGACCGCTCCTCATCAAAACCATCACGACCGGTGGTGCAGTCATCATTATGGATTTAGATGGTAATGTGTTTTCTACCCCAGTAAACCTCTATCAGCTCAAAAAGTACTATTCTTGAGGTAAAAATAAAGATAAAATAAAATCTTGCTGAGTTAAAAATTGAAAAGGCAACTCAAGAAAATGTTAGAGCAGCCCATAAGACCGAAAATCCAAAAGGGCGACCTTGGCAAAACTTAGGACACCACAAAAGGAGAGCGTTAATACCTGAGTGAGAATCGAGCCCGAACTACGTTATGGCCTGATTCCATCTTTTTGGGATACATAAGCAGCTTCTTTTGAGAAGTTCGGCCACATTCTGTGTTCTAAACTATTTTGAATCCGAGTAAGGCCAATGCAAATTTATCTTTGAATTCTGATAATAAAGTCATTCAAGTTTTGGATAAATTTAAACCATT